>CAUYTI010054106.1:0-11973 GCA_963575145.1 Galago senegalensis
CCTCACCTCTGAACTGCCACCTTCGTCCCCTTCCTCACCTCTGAGATGACACCTTCCTCACCTACCTCACAACTGAACATCCACCTGCCTCCCCTTACTCACCTCTGAACTGCGACCTTCCTCCCCTTCCTCACCTCTGAACGGCCACCTTACTCCCCTTCCTCACCTCTGAGCTTCCACCGTCCTCCCCTTCCTCACCTCTGAACTTCCACCTTCCTCCCCTTCCTCACCTCTCCTTCCTCCCCTTCCTCACCTCTGAACTGCCACCTTCCTCCCCTTCCTCACCTCTGAGCTTCCACCTTCCTCCCCTTCCTCACCTCTGAACTGCCACCTTCCTCCCCTTCCTCATCTCTCCTTCCTCCCCTTCCTCACCTCTGAACTGCCACCTTCCTCCCCTTCCTCACCTCTCCTTCCTCCCCTTCCTCACCTCTGAACTTCCACCTTCCTCCCCTTCCTCACCTCTGAGCTTCCACCTTTCTCCCCTTCCTCACCTCTGAGCTTCCACCTTTCTCCACTTCCTCACCTCTGAGCTTCCACCTTCCTCCCCTTCCTCACCTCTGAGCTTCCACCTTCCTCCCCTTCCTCACCTCTGAACTTCTACTTCCTCTTTCACTTCCTCCTCTTCCCCTGTCAACTTCCACTTCTTCCTCCTCTTCTTCCTCTATGAACTTCCACCTTCCTCCTTCTCCTCCCCCATGAAAGCTTCTGCAGCCCGGCTGTCAGAGTGTGGGGTGAGATTAGCACAGTGGCCGCTGAACAGCCACTATGTGAACGCCTTATTAATTAGGCCTCTGCCTGCTGAGGTTTTCTGAACATTTCAGCAGTTCTAAGAATTAGAAATGTGTGGTTTTGTTCCCATCCAATGCTTTTCTTCTCCTTTCCTCTCCATGGCTTTCCATACGCAGGAGGAAGGCCCACTTCTAGGAACCCGCAAAGCTCTGAAAGGCGAGTGGGCTCTTTTGTCTCACTGCTGCCGCCCACCTCAGGCCGGGTCCATGCAGTGTGGAGGGAGAGAAGCTGGTCCTGTCCCCTCCCATGGGCCCTGTACATTTACCCTCCGCCATCAGCACCCAGGGGAGTCCCCCTGCAGAAACAGCTGACTCACCTCCCTCTGATCTATCCCAGGTTCAATTTAAAAAGTTCCAGGGGCCATTTAAAAAGTAAGTCTGCCAAGGAGGAGAGGGTTTGGAGCACAGAGGAGGCCCTAAGCCCAGAAGTGCCCATACCAGGCACTGTACTATGTGGGCAGGAGCCCTTGGCTGCCGCTGCCCCTGATGCCTCAAAGGGCCTCCTCTGAGCACTGACAACGCTCCTGGTCCTGCCACCCACTCGTCTGCCTCAGAGCCTCGAGCTCCCTTGCTTTAAATGGGTCATAATGGATCACAAAGCATTTTGAGAAGTGGACCCTGGAGAAAAAATGCTTGGGTTCCTATTCTGACATACATACTGGTCATTTCAGCACCCTGTGCCTCTGATTCCTCATCCATAGACAAGGACAGCAATGGAACCTGCCACACAGAGCCACTGGGTCCTCAATGTGCCTCACAGAGCGCCTGGCCAATGGTGACCTCCTGAGAGTCTGGCTGTTGTCACTGATCAGCACAGTGGACATTCCTGCCCCTGCCTTTTGAACCATGAACCACTCCCATCATGCTGTTTTTGAGCAATGAGTGTAGATGGGACCCAGGGTGTCACAAACAGAAATGTGATGCATAGTTGGTAAGAAACAGGGAGGGGCAGCTCAGCCACAGCAAGGCCAGCTTCCAGCTCGCCTTCCAGAGCACCGGCAGCCTGGACACCGGGCCAGTCTGTTCCCTGGACACTGGCTGGGATGCCCACTGCCATCTCTGTAGCCCAGGGTTCTCCTTTCCTCAACTCTGGAGGAGGTAGGTTCTGAGGTCCTGGCTGAAACATTGCAAGCAACCACGCTCCACCCTACGGCTCTCTGCCACATCATCACACAGCAAGGCCTCGTGGAAGGCAGGAGGCGCTCCTGAGAACTGAGCTTCCCCAGGATACAGGGCAGAGGGGTGCGGCTGGGGCAGAGGCAGGTGAACAGAACAAACCCAGCCAGCTGGGAAGGCTGAGTGCTGAGTGGGCTCTTCTGGACACAGGACAGTGATGTAGCAATAATGAACTATGTATTTCTAGAAGGGATGACTTTGAATGTTCTCACACAACTGCTAACAGTTTGCAGCAAAGGATATGCTCATTACACTAATCACTATTCAACATACATATGTATCAAACATCACACTGCGTCCCATAGATATGTACAATTGTTATGGGTCACTTAAAAACAGTAGAAAAATAGAAACCACTGGAGGATATAAAATAAGGCTTACACAGGGAAGCACACTAGATGACAGGGTAGGAGGAGTCAAGGTCACAGGCTGTCAGCTGCCCCTGAGGTCATGTATGCCAGTTAATGAACATACTCAAATACCACCTTTTAAGAAAGCACTAATGGGATCTTCTGAACTAAATATATGGATCCTGAAATTCATAAGGAAAAGCAAATCAGTAGGAATAGTTTCTGAAGATTAATAGTAAAGGAATGATTAGCCCTTCCATATTAAATATTAAAACATATTTTTAAAGCTATAGTAATTAAAATATGTGATATTCATACAAAAATAGACCAAAGGATCAAAAAAAGAAAGTCTAGAAACAGAACTAAATGGTATTCATAAGAGTTTACTGTCTGATAAAGATAACATTTCAAATAATTGTGAAGAAGATCAATGTTTTCAAGGAATGATGTGGGGCCAACTGGAAAAATAAAAGCTGGGTTTCTACTTTACACTGTGTACCCAAAGACACTTCAGATGGTCCAGTCATATACATGTGAACTGAAACTATTATATTAGCTGTCATACCTAAGAAATCTTTCATAGTCCTACAAAAATGCTAGAAGGAAAAAAAGGTAGAATTTTATTCATAATGAGAGTGAGGAAAAAATATCCTCACTCTATAATCTATAAAATAAAAGATTGCTACTACCTAATTTTTTTCATTTTTTGACAAGCTTTGTTGCATTGTATTTGATATTCAATGATCTTTACAGAAACAGAGTGAATGATTTGATAGTTTTTCATATATACACACTTACAACACCGCTACCACCACCAAGGGCACAAAGGATCCCACGTCCCCCACCAGCCCTGCTCCACCCTGCCTCCTCCCAGGCAAACTCTGGTCTGATGTTCTATAAACAGAAGCATGCAGTCATATACAGCTTTCTTGCACTCAGTAGAATTATTTAGAAGTGCATCCATGCTGCTCCAGGTTTCACTAGCTTGCTCCTTCTTGTTCCGGAATGGCATTCTCTAATATGGATATAGCAGCCAGTTTGTTTATCCAGTCATCTGTCAGTGGACATTTGGGCACTTTGCAGTCTAGGCTACAAAAATAAAGCTGCTGTGAACATCACACACCAGTCTCAGGTGGACAGAAGCTCTCATCCCTCTTGGCATGAACTCCATCCTCAGGGGCGCTTGGGATCGCGGGGCCATACGATAAGTCGCACTCAACTTTTAAAAGCTATTTCCAAAGTATTTTCCCAAGTGGCTGCACCATTTTCCATCCCCACCAGCAGCCTAAGGGGGTTCCAATTTCTTTATGTCCTTCACACTCTGGTGAGCACAGTAGCCTCCCATTGCACTTCCCTACTGCAGGCTCACTGGACTATATTCTACGTCCTTTGCTGAAGTGTCTATTGAAATCTTTTGCCCATTTTTAATTGAGTCATTTGTCCTTTTATTATTAAGTTTTGTGCATTTAAAATGCAAGTCTTTTTACTAGACATATGATTTAAAAATACTTTCTCCCAGGATATGGCTTCTCTTTTTATTGTATAAACAGCATCCTTTAATGGAAAGAGTTCATTTTTATGACACCTGTAATTTTTTAAAATTAATTGGCTTTTGGTATAAGGCCTAAGAAGTCTTTGCCTAACCTAACATAAAAAAAAATATGAAATTTTTGAGGCACTAAATGAATAGAGACAAAGAGAAAGACAAATGACTAACTGGGTTGAAATATCTGAATTCATTTTCTAAAGCACTAACTTGTCCAGTCAATAAAGAACTTCCACAAATTAATAAGCAAAAGATGAGCAATCTGATAGAATAAATTGCCATGGGATACAAGCAGGAGTTTGCAGAAAACAAAATAGTCTCTTAGACTTGAAACTCCCAACTTTAGTCATAAAAAGAGAAACTCAGATCGACACCACAGCTCCCCGCTCAGGGAAAACAAGAAGTCGGCTGACCTGGAGGAGACGCTCTCATGGGCGTGGCGGGAGCAGGAGTCCACAGGTAACCTACAGAGAGTGATTTCTCAATTACCTATCAGAAATGCACGTTATTTTTCACCCAGACTACACTTCAGGAAATTTATCTTTCACATGTACTGACCCATGTGCAATATGTCTGTGTTCAGAGGGACCTACTGCAGTGCCCGGAGGAGACTGAAACAGTGAACATGACCTATCGGCAGTTGGGTAGGTAGTTCATGGCTAATCCACACAGCCAAACAATGGCTGCTGCAGGACCTATCAGCAGTCGGATAGGTAGTTCATGGCTAATCCACACAGCCAAATAACAGCTTCTGCAGGACACACACGCACACATGCACATACATGCACGCACACACGCACATGCACACACATGCACATGCACACACACAGATGCACGCGCACACACGCACACATGCACGTACACACACGCACGCATGCACACACATGCACATACATGTGCATGCACACACATGCACGCACACACACACACACACACACTCCCCTGCTGGCTGTCAGTAGAGCCCAGGCCTCCTTGTGCCCACTAGTAGATATACTTCCCACGAGGAAAGGGACACACCTGCTTTGTGCATTGGTGCCCTTTATACCTAGTGCAGTGTGTGCAGTGACTTGTCACAGGAACAGGGCTGGAAGAGCACCAGAGCACCAGTGGCCACTGCTGCACCTTGACACCCACCACACTCCACCCTCACCTGGTTCCATAAAGGCAGAAGCAATAGGGCAGTGGCAGCCTCCTCCCAGCTTCTCAGGACAGGCATTTGTATAGGGCCCCCCTAATGGCGCAGTCAGGAGCTGCTGTAGACCATTTGGGAAATAGGAACTACCAACACACATAATTTAACCTTAGAAAACTTAACTTTTTAGTATAATTAAGTTTCCTTATCCTACAGGCTGAAAGCAGTCCCTTCAGTCACCCCCAGTACTGAGATACACAGGGAGTCTCTGTGACCATGATCCAGGAAAATTCAGTCCAAACTGGCCCAAATCTGAAATTCTACAGCAGTGTAATAGACATCCCGGAGTCCTCACGTGGAACCTGTGTGGGCCAACAGGGGCTACTCCCTGGACCTGAGTCCTCACCTGAGCCTGTGTGGGCCGACAGGGGCTACTCCCTGGAGATGAAGCAAGGCCTGTTCAGTGTGCTCATTTTGAGGGGATGTGTGGAAAAGGTACCTTTGACCCCCTCACTTCCCTGGCTTCTGTGCCCAGGCTTATGTGCAGATTGAGAACAAGCCCCTAACTGTCTATTATTAAATTAGCAGGTTGTAGACAGCTTGGAGACACTGTGCCCCCAGGAAAGGACAATGCCAGCCCCACAGCTCCACCTGCCCCAGGATGCTCTCCTGATAAAAGCAGCTGTGAGGCCAGAGCAGGAGCCTGGGATCTGTACTCAGCCTGAGGGCCCCTCTCTGCACGGGTGTGCTGTCTTCACACCCTTGCTGCTGGGTCTCCTGCCTTCCCAGCAGGGAGGGGGCCGGGCACGTGTGCAATGTGAGCTCAAGGCCAACTTCCTGCCTCTCCCACTTGGTGAGAGCACCCATCAGCAGAAGGTGCTTCCCTCAGAACTGCAGCCCTCTTGCTCGCCTCCCGCCATGCCCTCAGGGCTGTGCTACTGTCTCCCGTGGTGCGGGAAGGTGTCTTGCACTGGCTTGGAGCCACCACACCCTGTGCCCACACCCCGCCTGTGCCCCGGCCTGTGCTTCATCACAGGTGACTACTCTGCACGTGAATCATTTTTTAATATTTGGTTTAACACATACAGATTCTTTAAACAATAAAAAAATCAGCAAACAGCACCACAATCTGGAAATCTCTTTCTTAACAGAGAGAACGGATTCTTAACGGCACAGGGGGAGAACTCAAGCGCGAGTGACAACATAATGAGGAGATTGTTATGGGGAGGGTGGTGTACGAGGGCTCATCTCCCTCCACTCGCAGTGAGATGATTCTCCCTGAATAGCTGATCAGCCCTCCCTTCTCCTAGGCCCGAGCTGGAAGCTGCGCTCACGGCTCTTCTTACTTACTCCACGCAAGCGGTGACACCTCGGAAGGGGAAATCTACAGTGTTAACCGAATGTGAGCAAACAGCGCCATGGCGGGTGCAGGAGAGCGGTCTCTGGCAGATTAACAGCAATTTGGGACGATGGTGCTGTCACACCTGGTTGACAACGCTGACAGGGTTTGTTGATCTCTGCTCCCATCTCAGATTTGAGTGTCACATTTCAACAGAAATGAAAGAAATGCAAAAAAAAGAAAGAAAACTGCTGTCAGGATCCCGCGTGGGCTGTGCAGGGAGTATTTATGATACTGAAACCAGGAGGTGCAGGGAGGTGGGGGTCCCAGCTCACCAGCCACAGGGCAGGGCATACCCCTCGGGCAGCAAGGCCCCATAGAGGGCGGGCATCACTGCTGCCAACACCCACCCTCCTGCTGTGCTTATGTGGGGCCCAGTGGTGCTGAGACCTTGTCCTTGGGAACCAGTCACACCAGTGGACATGCCATTCCAGTGCCACCAAACCCGGCCCACATCATGTGCCCTCTGGACCCAGAGACATGCCACCTGCTATCCTCCTTGTCTACCGAGAAGTCCTGGGTGCAGGTCGGACTTCCAGGGGCAGCCAGGAGTGCTGGGCGGATTTCCTTATTACTTTATAAGTGGATGCAGGGAGGCATTGACCCTAATAGGTGCTTCCGTGGGGGCCCACGGAGCTGTTCTTTGGAGATTTTTATGCAACACCACAGCCATCTATTCTGAAGGTCACAACGTGGTCACTCCAGTCCCATGCCTGTTCACTGTAGCCTTCAGCAAACATGGCTTGACCAGGGGGATGATGAAAACAAACATGCTCTTTGGTCAGGGCAGACTCAGTTTGGGTGCAGTGACACCAACACTGAAACCTCAGTGGCTGGGACAACACACAAAACTGCCAGCTGTGTGCAGGCTCATCTGAAAGCCTGGCCTCATGCCAGCTCCATCAGCTGACGTTTTCAGGGTCACCAAGCAGGCAGTGTAGACCCTCCGCTCCCACCAGATCCCCATGTCCACTCAGGAGCAACAGGTGTCCACACCCACAAGCAGAGAGACATGACTCTTCTGTATGCCAGGAGCAGAAGAGCGGTGGCCCCTGAGCAGTACCCACGTGCCCCCAGGTTTACACTGACCAGGCTCCCCAAAGGCTGGCTGCCAGAGCCTGCTGCACTGGCAAGCTTCAGAAGGGGGTTTCATTGCTCACAGCTTCTGCTCCATTACCCAGTGCTCATCCCTTGAGATGTGATATCCAGGGCCTGTGTTTTGGGACCTGTGCCCCTCTCACATGAGAGAAAAAACCACCTGGGCCCAAAGTGTGGAGTAAGTCAGGCTAACACAGGGCTCAAAGAGCAGGCCATGTCTTACTAGAAAGGGCACATGCGTGGATGACATTCAGGAATATATCTGCATCCCAGCCCAGGACACAGAGTTTCTGGGTATACCTATCCAGACCAGATGCAGAGCTCCTGTCAGCACCTGTCCAGCCTGGGACTAGGAGTTCCCCTGTGCACCTATCCAGCCCAGACGCAAGATTCCCCTGAGCACCTGTCCAGCCCAGGACACAGAGTTCCCCTGTCCACCTGTCCAGCCCGGGACACAGAGTTCCCCTGTCTACCTGTTCAGCCTGGGACACAGAGTTCCCATGTGCACCTGTCCCCCAGGTACTCACTAGTGCCTGTTCGACTGGACTGCCCCCATGTTCATTAGTCTCAGAACAAGCAAATGGAAAGGTCTTCTCTCTTGTCCCAGAGAGATACATTTGGCCACTGCTTTCTCCTAACTTCTCACACCTAATTGTAAATGTAAGTCCATGGTCTTTTAAGAGGAGCCTCCTGAATACCATGATTTTCTCTAACCTGCTGGAGCTTTGTAGTTCCTCCAGTTACTCACTGATCTTTATTCTTATATCAAGATCCTCTGACCCCAGGGCTGAGTTGGCTGTGGTATGCTGGGGCCACTGTATTCTCTGGTCCTTCTGGGGGGCTGTAGCATAGCTCCTGCCCATGAACTTGAGCCCTGGATAGGCGCCTGCACCTCCTGTGTGGCCTGCCACTCTCTGCACTCCCTGGACACACTCACTGCCTCTCCTTTGCTCCCACTCATTGGAGGCTTCTCTGAGCTAGGTCCAAGACATGTCTCTGCCTGAATTCTTTCTTTGCCACTTTCCACATCTTCTCCTGCTATTCTCAATGGTCAAGAAAGACTCCAGCTTCATAAAGAAGAGAACTTTGCTCTAGATCAGCATCCACTTATGAGCACACCCTCCATGAAGCCCGCTCAGCGCCCGGCATCACAGGCCATGGAAGTCCTCCCCACAAAGTACTCATCTGGGAAGTCCAAGGAAGCCCTATCAAAGTCTTCTTCAGGGAGTATCTGAGAGGGCAACGTTTTTTTTTGTTTTTTTTTTTTTTTTTTTTTGAGACAGAGTCTCAAGCTATCACCCTGGGTAGAGTGCTGTGGCATCAACCTCAAAATCTTGAGCTTAAGCGATTCTCTTGCCTCAGCCTCCCAAATAGCTGCAACTACAGGCACCCAACACAATACCCAGCTTTTTTTGTTGCAGTTGTCATTGTTGTCTAGTTGGCCCAGGCCTGGTTCAAACCTGCCAGCCTCAGTGCATATGACTGGCACCATAACCTCTGCACTATGGGCACCGAGCCAAGGCAACTTTTATCAAAGTGCCCCAGAACCAAAATGGCAAATCTAAAGGGTGTGCATTTATAGAATTTGCTTCATTTGAAGATGCTAAAGAAGCTTTAAATTCCTGTATGAAAGGGAAATTGAGGGCAGAGCAATCAGGCTGGAGTTACAGGCACTCAGAGGATCACCTAACACCAGGAGCCAGCTGTCCAAAGCTCTGTCAAAGGTCTGTCTGAGGATGCACTGAACTGACACTGTAGTAGTTGTTTGATGGCTCTATCCCTGCAAGGGACAGTCACGACAGAGAACCAGATTCTCCAAAGGGTTTGGGTTTACAGACTTCAATAGTGAGGAAGATGCCAAAGCTGCAATGAAGGCCGTGGAGGACGGTAAAACTGATGGAAACAACGTGACCTTGGGCTGGGCCACACCTGAGGGTGAAGGTGGCTGTGGGGGTCATGGTGGGAGCAGAGGAGGCCAAGGAGTCTCCAAAGTGGAAGAAGAGGAGGAGGAGACCACTAGCCACGAGGAAGAAGATGAAGTTTGAACAGCTTCTTTGTCCCTCTGTTTTTCCCTCTTCTGTATGAAAAAAAGGACTCTGGGTGTTTACTCTGTTACCTGGTCAGTGACAGAGCCTTCTGAGGACACTCCAGGACAGTATATGGTCCTGTGGTCTACCTGGAGATCTGTACAGATAACATTTCAAGGCACTGCCGTGTTGGTTTTGACTGGATATTCATAGAAACGTTTTAGAAGAGATGAGCGACAAAGCTGACCCTTACCTCTAAGTTTCCCATTTATGTTGTTTCCCATCCTATGTACAAACCCATTTTTTCCTATAAATAGCTTTTTTTATGGGGGGGGGTTAAAGATAGAATGTTTTATCATGATTTTTTCTTCAGCAGCTTTTGGATAAGTTAAAAGTTAACTCTGGTGCCGGACTTCTTACTTCCTAAAAAAAAAAGAAAAGAAAGAACACAAAGTCTTCTCCTTCCTCAGTCACCTGCAGGCCTTTGCTGGGACAAGATGACCTTCATTTGTTTCCAGTTCCTAAGTGGGAAGACACTGGGCTGAGGTCATCATGACCCTCCCAGCTCAGACAGATAATCAAAGTTAGGCAGAACCACCTTGTCACCCTAAGAAGGGACCCAGCCTTTCCAGTGTGCCTCTAAAAACACCCTTATCAATTAATTTCCTTCTCCTCTAACTGAAACGGGGTTCCCTTTGAAGCAGAATGTACTGGTTCAGCAGATTACACTAGAAAGCGCCCAGGGCAGGTTCTTCTTCTGAGAGTCAAGGTGTGGCCAGCAGCAGCATCAGTCCAACCCCCTCCCAGCATTTGGGTCACGTGAAAGAGACACAAACTGCTCTACTTACAGAAGAGCAGACCACTGTGGAGCCCAAACCACTCTTCAACAAGGTCATCATCTCATTTGCTGAGGTCCAAGACTGCGGAGAAAGGCTACCACACACTCAAGCTGGGGAGAACGGTTGAACTTGGAACCTACATTACAACCTGCTCTTTCCTGCAGGTTGCCGAGGTATAAGCTTCTGCTCACTGGGCTCCACAGTAAGAGTGCTCCCAGCTGAGGACCCACACCCCTATTCCTACCTGGAGTGTCACCTGTGGCCTTTAAAAGGCCATCGCAAGATCAAGGGGGATATTACATCTACTAAGCTGGGTCAAGTCTGTGGTGACTCAGTCATCTGTGAAAAGTCCATTCCAAGGTGACCCAAACTATGCCACATCCCCAACTGAACAAACGAATTGTCCCTTGGTGGATTCAGTGTCCTGAAGACCAGGAACTCCTTCCTTCAGCCTATGGTGAAAACCTAACAGCTAAACATACAGCCAGGTCTAGATTGTGTCTCTAGCAAAACTAGAACCACTGGTTCTAGATTCTACTGACAGGTAATCTAAAAATGCAAATGTTAGTCCCTAGAGATGATCCGATCCCTACGTTCCGAAGCAAACTTGAGTATTCAGAACAAGAAGTGTGAGTGTCCTTTTCTTGTCTATAGTGTGGAGGAAGAAGCCAGGAGAAATAGTCCAGAGAGGAGATTGCAAGGTCATTTCTCACGGGACAGCCGACTAGACTAACCAGGTAAACTCCCGCAGTTCACCCAACCTCTCTTGGGGACAGCCCACTAACCAGGTAAACTCCCTCAGTTCATACAACCTCTCTCAGGGGACGGCCCACTAACCAGGTAAACTCAAGAGGTTCACCTAACCTCTCTCAGGGGACAGCCCACTAACCTGGCAAACTCCCGCAGTTCACCCAACCTCTTTCAGGGGACGGCCCACTAACCAGGTAAACTCGAGAGGTTCACCTAACCTCTCTCAGGGGACAGCCCACTAACCAGGTAAACTCCCGCAGTTCACCCAACCTCTTCCAGGGGACGGCCCACTAACCAGGTAAACTTGAGCGGTTCACCCAGCCTCTCTCAGGGGACGGCCCACTAACCAGGTAAACTCGGGCAGTTCACCCAACCTCTTTCAGGGGACAGCCCACTAACCAGGTAAACTTGAGCGGTTCACTCAGCCTCTCTCAGGGGACAGCCCACTAACCAGGTAAACTCGGGCAGTTCACCCAGCCTCTCTCAGGGGACGGCCCACTAACCAGGTAAACTCGGGCAGTTCACCCAGCCTCTCTCAGGGGACGGCCCACTAACCAGGTAAACTTGAGCAGTTCACCCAGCCTCTCTCAGGGGACGGCCCACTAACCAAGTAAACTTGGGCAGTTCACCCAGCCTCTCTCAGGGGACGGCCCACTAACCAGGTAAACTCGGGCAGTTCACCTAACCTCTCTCAGGGGACGGCCCACTAACCAGGCAAACTCCCGCAGTTCACCCAACCTCTTTCAGGGGACGGCCCACTAACCAGGTAAACTTGAGCAGTTCGCACGGGCTCGGTGTGGGGACGGACAGGTAAACAGGTAATATCTGGCGGTTCTCGCCGGCTCTCTCAGGGGACGGGGGGGTGGCG
>CAUYTI010054107.1:0-72869 GCA_963575145.1 Galago senegalensis
GCCTGTGGTCCCAGCTACTTGGGAGGCGGAGGCAGGAGACTCGCTTGAGCCCAGGAGTTGGAGGTTGCTGTGAGCTGTAAAGCCACGGCACTCTACCCAGGGGGACAGCTTGAGGCTCTGTCTCAAAAAAAAAAAAAAAAACAAATTAAAAATGTGTTTATGTAGATATAATGTGCCTACAAGCATAACACAAAGTTGAAAGAAAGTTTGACAGTTGTATTTCACAATATCCCATGTAGAGGGCAGCAGAGAACTTAGTTGTTGTTTTTCCTTTTTGCCCATAATAATGACTTTTCTAGCCTAATTTCCAAAGCTTGTTATTGTTCCAGGTAAAAGTAAATAAAAACAATCCCTAGGCCAAAAAAAGTGATGATTATTCTTGGGCTCTAATTTATTTCTAAATTCCAAATAGTTTTTCATATTAAAGAGGAGAAAAAGGAAGTAACTGAAGTCTTTTTTCTATACAAAAAAAGAAGGGAACGATGTTACCTTTCTCTTTCCCTAATAAAGGTAGGGTCAGAGGCTCCGTACAGGCAGAACAGAGGCTATCACTTAATCTAGTGTGTGCAAACCCGTAATTTTATCAAAAGCTTGATAATTTTACAAAGCTGTGTTACTATTTTTAGATAACTTAGTTAAGTTTTTCAGTTTACAAATTTTAGATTTTTCTACATAGACAAAAGATACTTCCCTGCTCTGAGCCTGAGTTATATCATTTGTAGAAAGTTGTATAAATAATTGTTATAAATTACATAATTAAAGTACTATTATCAACTGAAACTCTTCTAAACTGTAACTATTTTATACTTTTTACCTACCCTATGCCTTGTTATAAAAGGCTTTAAAGCAGCTGATCTTTCAACATTTTTTATGGTTTTTCTCTATAGAATGTTGACGATTATTTAGTGAACACTACCAGCCTTAGCTCAGGGGACTTAGGTTTTAAAGCTCACTCTGCTATTAGTAACACTTACTGAGCACTCAGTATGTGTACACACATTACACACATTGTCTTATCTGGAAGATGTGCTGTGACAGCCGCTGGGCAGACCAGATTATAGTCTGTCTAGACACTGATTGACCAGGCTCCTTTGGAAGAGTTTCTTAAAGTCCCAGGTTCCTCCACCTTTAAAATGGTGATTAGTACTTGGTAGAGTTGCTTACGTAAGACAACATGTGGACAGCTCTGTCACCAAGGAAGACCTTAAATTTCCTGCCTAAGTTTTCACCTTGTCCTTCAGTTTCCTCCTGAGAAAACTGAGGAGGACGGGTCAGTGACCTCAGAGGCCATGTGCAGCCTTCTGGGTTTTTGGGCATTTCATAAAGACTCAGGATGCTCTGAGTGCCAGGTGAACATGGCTGTTTGTTGGTAGCAGCCGAAGGACAGCAGTGATCCTCCCTGGGAAAGGAGCCCTGTCCTGCCACCTTAGTCCATTATCTTTTGTGGACCATTTGTCATTATAGTCTATGTCCACTGTTTATTCTCTATTCCCTCCTTAACCCTTATAATTTATATCTGTCTTTACTCCCCTGAAATAGCACAATTGAGGTCCTCACTAGACTTGTAATCACTAAATCTATGGTCTTTTCTTCCCCACCCCTTCAGCTCTGTGCTGTAATTAACATTTTTTTCTTCCCTTGGCTTCTTGCTTTTTTTTTTTCCTTCTGACAAATTCTCATTCTTTGGCATTCCTCCAAAGTTAGATTGTTGGACTGGTGTTCTCTTTGTCTAGATTTGCTTCTCCCAGGCGTCACCTTCATTCTAGATGTTCTGTCTGAATCTACCCTCCAATCTTTTATCCGATTCCTGTTCAACATTTCCAACTACTAGCTGAATATGTTTGTGTGCATGCTCTTCCTCCACCTCAGACTAGGCATATCTATAAAGAAACTTAGGGCTTTCTTTCTAAACTTGCTCCTTCATATTTCTTTACTTGCATCAACAATTACCCCATTCCCCATTTTAATATCTTAGACGTCTTTGATCCCTTGCATTTACTATGCATCCTCCCCCCCCCACTTAGACAAAGTTCTGGACACCTGACTGTGATTTCTGCATTTTTTCCAGTCAACCACTGGAAGCACCAACCACATGTATCTCATTACAACATAGCGGTCCTCTCTCCCACCTGCCCAGTAAAGCCCTCTGCTCAGTCTTTGTCCTCATTCCTGATTCTCAGTGTGGGTTTGCTCCTTCCTCCTCCTTACACTTTCCTCTCAATCAAACCTATGAAAAACTGCAGGGCATTCAAGGCCCCACTGACTTAATATCTTACAGCCTCTTCCCAGCCATTTCTGACCTTGGACAATGTCTAGAAGTACTGGCCACCCAACTAATTTTGGAATTTGCAAAAGCTGTCTCATATCAAGTATCTCTTCGTGTGGCTACCTTTACGCTATTAGCACTTTAGGAGTAGAGAGGAAACTTTTTTAATCACCCAAGTATCTAAAATACTGCCTTTTACATAATCTCTGAGCCCCATAAATCCTAAGAAATATTTTATGTAAATTGTAAGCATCATATCATGGTAGCATAGTTAAAAATTCTTAACATTCAGAATAGAATACATCACTTTGTGTTTAAAGAAAGAAAGAAACTGCTCCACGGCAAATCCTCCAGAGGAGGATTTAGACCAGAAATTTAGAGACTGCCCCTGTGCGTGGCTTCAGGCCAATCCCTGCACCTCTGTGAGCCTCATTTCTTCACCTCACTTCATGCAAGGCTTTTAAAGTGGGTCTTTTGACCCTCTTAGGACTCTATCAAGGTCAACTAGTGCAGTTTAGGAAGGCACCCTGTTACGCATTTTTAGAACAGAAATGGCCTTGTGTGTAGTTACGTTGTCTGGTACACATGTATCAATACAGAAAAACAGCCTCTAAGTCTAACAACTGCTGAACGTTAAAAGCTGAAGAAGCCCAGTTATACTTTACCCATAACCTAATGGGAGACTTGATTATTAAGACAGGAAGAGAAGCTGCCTTGCGTTAACCCAGCTTCCTCCCCCTCTCCTCTCACTGTAGAAATTTTAAACCTTTTGGTAAAGAGCTTTCTCTTGCTCTGGGAGAGCTGAGCCGCCTAGGTGTGCTGAGCTGTCAGTCAAGGGGGTCACGTGGGCGCCCCGCCCCGCCCCCGGCCGCGGTCCCGCCCCCGCGCGCTGGGGTCTGCGCGCGCTGCCCGCGGCCGGCAGAAGCGTTCCGGGCGGCCGGCGGCGGCGGCGGCATGGGCTGAGGACTGCCGGGGCCGGGCGAGCGCGCGTGCCTGTGCGGGGCTGACTGTGGGCGGGAGCGACGCGGTGCGGGGAGCCAGCATGGTGGCTCACGATGAGGTGGGCGGCCTGCTGCCCATTAAGAGGACCATACGGGTGCTGGACGTCAGTAACCAGTCCTTCCGAGAGCAGGAGGTGAGGGGCGCTTCCCGACTCCTGGAACTGGGGAGGTTAATGCCTTATTCACAGCACGGGTTCAAGCTTTTACTCTTTTAAAACGTCCGACTGTTTGCAAGTTTGAAATGTGGTTAGGGACTGCGGTCGAAGTTGAGTTCGTACATAGCATAGTTGGGTGGACACGACTTTTATGCCTAAAGAAAGCTCTTAAATGAATGCGCTTTTCTGGTTTAATACGTCACATTTCTGATGCTTAATATATGTATTTTGTAACTTGCTTTTATACCACCTGGTCTAACTTAAGAACTGCTTTAATAACGTAAGAGGAAAAATAAGAAGCCCTTCCTTGTAAATTAATGCTAGTGAGCACATTGCCACTAAAATGGTCTCTGACGTGGCGCGTGTTCATTTTTTGTGCCACATCTGATAAGTTCATTGTGTGCCGCTTATTTGTTCAGGAAGAAAGGTCTGTGTTAGAGTAGTTAAACCAATTTAAGTTCTACCCTTCTGGCTTTGTCTGAAGTCATTGTGGTTTTTTAAAAGTCTTCATGAACATTTATCAGAGTAAATTATTTTTATGTCATTTTATGTACTCTGGACGGTTGATGTAACGCTGTGTGGTATTTGATTTAAACTCCATACTTCAGTACACACGTATGTAATGTGGGTGTACACGTCCCCACTTAGACACATATGATGGAGAGGGTTCCCGCCTTCAGTTCACTGTGGCGATGGTTTTGCAGCTGTTCATGTGTATCACAACTTACCTAATTGTACGTTTTAAGTATGTGTAGTTTGTTGTGTACCTCACAAAGTGCAGCTGCCGTCTTCAGGAGGTACGCTGTTATTTGGTGAGGTTTGGCTTGGGTTTGGTTTTTTGGTCTTTGTTTACTGTCCTTGTTTGTTGAGACTATAAATTTCCTCTGAGCAGAGCAGTCATCCCTGGTCCTCATTGTAATTTCTAAAACTGATCATCTTTGGACACAGTGAAGTATCAGACATGAGCCCTGTTTCTGGCATACCTTTACACCAAAGTTAAAGACACCAGGGATGTTGTTGGTGTGGCAGGACATAAAACAGCCTTAAAGAAATAAGTGGAGTATTTCTGGAAAGAAGAAATCCTATGTTTGCTTATAACTCATTTTTATCTTTTTAGGAATAATTTTTTGTTTCATTCTTATTTTAAGTAAAATAACAAGGTAGCTCAAAACAAGTAAACCCATTCACATACTAGTTTTTTCAGTGTCTTGATTTGATTGACTATAGAAGAGACCCTTCCTCCTAAAATATGTCCTTTAAGTAGCATCATTCCAGGAAAAAATCCTTTGTACAGAAAGCTAGATTCTCAGAAGGATTTTTCCATGTTCTTGCACTTATATGTAAAGGATTGCTCAATAAAAGACTTTAAATTCATCTTAACTATTTTCTGTTTATAGATATCCAGAAAATATTTTAAGGCGTGAAATCTGACTGCAAGTAGACTGTTAAGGCTGACTAATTAAAAGCCTGGTCTGAGGGTAGAGTTCCTGTAACAATGCATGTGACTGGTTAAACTAGATAGTTAAAAATTAACCTCAGTAAATGACATAAACTTCTGTTAGAGGGGGTTAGGGTTTTTTTTTTCCTTCAAGTGAACTTTAGCCCTGGTAAAAGGTTGCAGAAAGTTCCTTGAGCATGTAAAGCTTATCGGTGTTCTGTTTAGTCCCATAGATTTTCAGATTGTCTTTTAAAGAGAGAGTACAGTTCCAGTATCCTTATCTATTCTTCAAACTTCTTGTACTTGCCTTAACATGTTTCCAGCACTCCAAAACAAAAATAAACAGTAATAATAAAACCAGTGTATGAGCCTTACGGGGGGGGGGGGGTCAAAATAAGTACGTTTCTACTCCTTTATCACTGTGTCCTGTGTACTACAGGGAGAGGCGAATGTGGGTATACTATATGCTAGTTCTCCTTAAAACATTGTCTTAGAAGTATGTTTTGTGACAGTGCACTTGTTGAGGTGCTTAGTAGCCTAACCAGCTATTGATATGACTCATCCTGATGCTACAAGAAAACCACTTTTGGTGGCAGCTCCCAGGGCCACCTCCTAACCTGCCTTCACAGGCTTTTAGCTGGTTCATGATCGCCTAATCCTCACCAAGTTTCCACAAAAGTTTGCTTTCTGTATGATACGTTTTTTAAATAGCGTATGAATCCTGATATTACTAGCAGGCCATATTCAGTATTACACCTTTACATTTCATAAGCACACTTTTCAAGTTTTTTTATTAAAATCTTTTATACTTTCGGAACATATGTGGTAAAAGTTCATGTTGTATCTGCCAAACAGTCTTCACATATGTTTTTTAAGGCAGGAAAGTTACTGAATCATCTAAAGTATGTGAAGAGAACATTATTACCCTGGAAGTAAGAACAATGTAACCTGAAAATTGTACTCTCATATTAATTTGAAAAATTAAAAAACTCAAAGCATGTGAAGAGAATACAACTGTGTCCTCCTCTCCCTCCTCCACCCGCAACCTAATTTAGCACCCTACTTTCTCACCAGACATTTTAGACGAGAAACTCTTAAGAGTAGCATATCTTTTGTTGAGAAGTGAGCTCATAGCCGCGTTTTTTAAAGACTATGGGACATACTTAACCAACTACTGTCTGATATAATATACTGCCTCCCCCAAGACATGAGTTTCAGAAATATGCTTTGGATAGATTCATATTCAATTTTCTAAGTCCAAATTATGTGGTTTTTATTTTAAGTATGACATAATTTTAAGTTAGCAATTGTATAGTAACTAATCCTACAAAGAAGAGGATTTTTATCACTGATGTGACTTTTAAGTTTTCCATCCATAGTCACTGGAAGGAGCACCTTTCTCAAGACTTCTGAATTGAAATTAAATATTCTGTGATTTACTGGGAGGTCACATTTGTTATACTTGCAACAAGGAAGAGGAAGGAGTTAACCTTTGTTTCCAAAAAGCAGAACAGAACTTTGTGACAGCTGCTTTGTTTCTGGCTAATGCTGGCTGGGTGTCTCACTCTGTGAGGTAATCCTATCTCAGTCCGACAGGAGACTCTTTGTGCTGCCTTTACTAACTGGAAAGGAATCCTGCGCTGGCCCTGCACACGCCCGTGTCACTCAGGCTGCGCACATGTGCATGGCGGCCTTTCACGTCTGCAGCCTCACGGCGTGTGCCGTGTTACTGCAGGGCTCAGGGGCTGCTTTGTCAGTTCGTCTGACATTGGCACTTTTGTGACTTTCTATTCAAAATGCTACTTTGGAGGTGATTGTTTGGGGGGTGAGGCTGGTCTAGAGCTCCACCTGGTAAAGCCTTCTGAGTTCTGAGCTTTTTCTGGTTATCTGCAGTCTCTGTAGCTGTTCACAGTCCTCTCTGAGGTCTGCGTGTGTGTTCAGGAGTTTCAGTAAGTTTAACTGCTTCTCTGGAACTCCAGATCATGTTTCTTCCCAAGTACTTTCCACTCTGACATTGTTTGACGGGATTATTTTTGTTCCGTTTGCTCACCCCTTCCTTCATATGTGACTTAGTCAAGTCAAAGAAGTTTTAGAAAATTAATTTTGTTATTTGTAAATGATTATTTGTACGTGATAATATAATTTTAAACTGTATGTCCTTCTGAATTTTTAACAAATTGTCTTTGTTGAGTATGTTATCAGAGGCACCAAATGCAAACAAATAATTACGCTTCATAGATGTTATCAATCTAAAGAGCTACCTGCTTTATAACTGGCGTTCTTTTCAATAACACCTAATGGTGTGCCTCTGTTTTCCTAGAGAAATATTAGAGTAATTCAATTTTCATAAAGTTTTAGGATTCTTGAATGATATGTGATGTATTTATAATACTGTTTTAAAAGCAATAAATGTAGAATAATTATTTCTTCTGAATTAGTATATCTTTTTCCTTTAAGTTAATTATTTTATGAAAGAGTATCTAGTTATTAGTACTAAGTGGATTGCTAAGAAATGCTCGTAACAGCTAAAACTGAACAGGTGCCAGGCACTGTGTGGGCTGTGTGTACTCATTTAACCTTGATAAGTTTGTAAGTGCTGTTACTAAACCCATTTTACAGATGAGGACACTGAGCCCAGGGAGGTGGTGCCCTAGCAAGTGCTAGAGCCAAGACTCACCTCTCTCAGTTCAGTTCCAGAGACTGGGAGCTCTTTTAATCCCTCCCCTGCCTTGGCTTCACCACTTTCTGACCCAGTTCGTTGTCAGACATGTTTATTTAAAGGTTATTCTCTCACTGAAGTAGTTAAGAATGAAATGATACAATGCCTGAGATTTGCTTTAAAATATTTAAGTAGGGGCAGAAAGTAAATATTGTTGTAGTAGAAGCCATTGAAGGTCGGTGCGAGAGACCTGGGATATACTCTGCTCTACTCTGCTATTCTCTGCATTCATGTTTAAAATTGTCCATGGTTATCAGGCTTTTTTTTTTAAGTTATTTACCACATTAAACTATAAAAAGTTCTAAAGTGATATTCAAATACTTGGCCTTTCTTACATCATTTATTTATTAAGTTACTGCTACTTGTAGGTGTTCTTACTATTTTAACAATGAACAGTAACATTCATTTCGACAGTTCTGTTTCTGTATTTTATAACGTACAAAAGTTGTTTTGTGAGAGAGCTTAACTTTGTCCAAGCCTGCATGAAATCATTATACCTAGCCACATTAGTGCAATCTGTTTTTGTTTTTATAGGAGCCAAGCAATAAAAGAGTCCGACCTCTCGCTCGGGTCACATCCTTGGCAAACTTAATCTCTCCTGTAAGAAATGGAGCAGTCAGACGTTTTGGGCAAACAATACAGGTAAAAAGGGGGAGGGAGAGTAATGTAGTCAGGGACTTTTTATAGAAACCTGAAATTTGTGTGTTTCTCTGAGCTGTACAGACAAGTTTGCACCATTACACTTAATTACAAGTTTTCTTTCTAGAATATGCTAGAAAGAAATATTGTTACAAAAACTATATTTGTATAATTTCATTATATTAACTTGCTTCTTGTATCAATTGATAGTCTTGCCTAGTTTTTATTCCCAAAAATGTAGTTTTGGTTGATAAGTATTTTAAAATGACAGGTTAAAAGTTAGATAAATGATTTTCTCCATTGAAAAGTTCTGAGAACTTGGTTCTTCTCTGCTGTTAAAAAAATAAATAAATAAAACACCCTAAGGAGAAAGGGAATAATTAACTGTTTTCTCCAAATCTCATTTTCTCCTCTGTTCACCTTTTTTTAAGTCATTTACCCTTCGTGGTGACCACAGATCCCCGGCCTCTGCCCAGAAGTCGTTCAGCAGGTCTACAGTCCCAACACCTGCCAAGAGAAGAAGCAGTGTGCTGTGGTCAGAGATGCTGGATGTCAACACCAAGGAGTCTCTGACCACCAGAGAGATCAGGCGGCAGGAGGTGCGTTGGCACTTCCCACCCCACCATATTCATTGGTCTATACTGGAAGACGACCCGTTTTTAAACATATGTTTTGCCAGAAGAACAGGCTGATGTCTGTGGCAAAATTAACTTCCTTTTCTGTTTATTTGAGTAACAATTTGTAACACATAATTCAGAGTGGTGAGTGACACTGGGTGTTGGTCATCAAATTAAACAACTCTTAGAAAACATACAGCACCCTCGTATTTGAAGTTCTGTTCTGGATTACAGTTTTTAAACTGAGTCACTTAAAAAAATACTGTTCAAAACATCAGTTAAATAACGTAAATATCACTTGTATATAATTTTTATTTCTGAAAGGAAGGAATGACCTCTGACGTTTCCTGGATGTTTTTTAGGCAATCTATGAAATGTCCCGAGGGGAGCAGGATTTAATTGAAGACCTCAAGCTTGCAAGAAAGGTCAGTAAGTAATTTTTGTCAGGTGCTCTAGTTTTTAAAAATTACGTTTCACAGGTTCTAAAGGATAATTTTCTTAACCTTTAGAAGTAGGAAAGTGGAAAATGTCTAGTGGTGTATACATTTTGTAGATGAGGTCTAGACATGCCTTCATTATGAGCATTATTATGTAGCAAGGGTCTATTTGGGATTAACACGTACTTTAATTTCTTGTATGTGTGGCAGACAGTTTTCATGTAATTAGCCCTGTCTGCATGCAGTGCATGTCTGTGGTGTCTGCTTGGTATCTATGTGTGATGCGTTCTATCTCTGACAGGCCTACCATGACCCCATGTTAAAGTTATCCATCATGTCGGAAGAAGAACTCGCACACATATTCGGGGATCTGGACTCTTACATACCTCTGCATGAAGGTTAGATGTTCTGCTCAGTTTTCTATAGTATTGAACAACAGTAACACAAGTAACTTTAAACTTCTAATGTCATGCTAACCAATTTTTCAAATAAACTTATTATTGGTCATCATGCATTTTTATACTTCAGATTTGTTGGCAAGAATAGGAGAAGCAACCAAGCCTGATGGAACAGTGGAGCAGATCGGTCACATCCTCGTGAACTGGGTATGTTGTGAGCTGTTGGCCCCAAATGTGGCTTCGTACAGATTCACCATGTTGTAATTTCTGGTGAATGTGACATGATTGCATAACTAGATTCAACAAACAGATAGGCATTAAAACTAGGTTTACAGTGATATAAAAAGTTACTGTTTGTTTAAAAACATAAACTTCATTAATGTTACAGTTTCATTTGTATTACACATCTGTTCATAAGTGTGTCCCTGTGTGGACAGAATTCCCAGTTACGTGCTATTAATTATCCGTTGCATATTTCACTTAACACTCAGTGCCTACCAGATTCTGGGCACTGGCAGTGCTGTGGTGAGAGGTGTGTGAGGCCAGGGAGGGACTAGCCCAGACAGACACAGCCTCGGGCTGGGGGTCAGTGTGGTGGGGGACGCTCAGGTGTCCTGGAGCACAGACTGCAGTCCTCTTCTCCAGTCAGGGCGGTGGAGTCAGGATTAGGAACATTTGAAGAGCATCCTGATGTTTGCTAGTCTGCTCCCATCATCTGCAGGAGAACGTCCACAGCTTGTTAAAATGCCCAAGAACAGCTGTGCCTTTTGTGTTTACACACTCGTTCATAATGGGAACTCATCATGCTTGTGTTGCCCCCCAGCTGCCGGGCCTGCATGCCTACAAAGGCTACTGCAGTAACCAGTTGGCGGCCAAAGCTCTCCTCGATCAGAAGAAACAGGACCCGAGAGTCCAGGACTTCCTCCAGCGATGTCTAGAGTCTCCCTTCAGTCGCAAACTGGATTTGTGGAGCTTCCTCGATATCCCTCGAAGTCGTCTAGTCAAATACCCTTTGCTGTTAAAAGAAATCCTCAGACACACTCCCAAAGACCACCCTGATGTTCAGCTTCTGGAGGATGCTGTGAGTAGTCCAATAAACGAATCTTTTGTTTTTCAAGTTTATAGGGTTAGTTGTCTTAGAAAGTTAGAAGATGATTCTCTCAAATCTTACTATGTTGAGTTAACACAGTGCCATGTTCCATTGTTGTAAGAACCCATTACATTAGTAAATTGTGCCCTGAGCAGTAGGTGCTCAAACATGCTGTGCTTAACACCTAATATCTTAATCAAGGGACTGGATTCTAATTGGGTCTCTTCACTAGACAGCTGTTGGACTAATCATCCAGTTTGGCTGGGATTGGTCCCTCATCTGCACAGTGAAAGGGGGCTGGCTGATCACGGATTTCTAGAGCGCTGTCAAGCTTTAAAATTCTTCTGTCTCATACTATGTTTCTGCCTTATGGGGAAGCAGGATGAGTAGTCATGCTGAATGCCAAAGTTGCTCCATCAAGTCTTTGATAACTTTTAGGTATTGATAATACAAGGAGTGCTCTCTGATATCAACTTGAAGAAGGGTGAATCCGAATGCCAGTATTACATCGACAAGCTGGAGTACCTGGACGAAAAGCAGAAGGATCCCAGAATCGAAGCAAGCAGAGTGCTGCTGTGTCACGGGGAGCTGCGGAATAAGAGTGGACACGTAGGTGCCTGGGTGGCCGCACCCACGGGTTCCCTGTGCGCTAGATCAGGGCAGGGCTGTAGGCTGAGCTCACGGCACAGTGGAAAAGGGGGCACAGTGAGGAGCCAGTTGCACTTAGTTTTTACTTGTGAAGCATAAATCTGGGCTAGGGGTTCCTTTCTAAATACACTATTAGTTCCATAATGTTTAATACAAAAGTATATCTATCCTTTAAAAAATTTTTGAAAAGTTTACAGTTGTATAGAAGTAGTTTTCAGTAGCACTCATCAACTTTCTGAAGCAGGTTTAATAAAAGCAAATTTATTTTTAAAATGCTAATTACAGAAGGGCCTACTAGAACTAAATACTACCATAAAATGGTATTTTTGTTTAATTATATTCTTTTCAAAAATCCCAATTTATAAGTTGGACTTTTTATTTTTTTAGAAAAAGTTAAAATCTGACTTTTCTGATTTGCCTCACAGGCCTAATTTTTTATTTAAAGGCTTAAATTTGTGTGGAGCGAAATGGAACCATTAATATTTTACCAGCTTGCATTTTTTAATCCCTACTTTGTTAGAAACTGGTATATAAGAACTTGTATTTCAAGTCATGTTACCACTGATAGGTGTTTGTGATGTGTATTATTTTCTTCATTATTGCTTAATCCAATTTTACATACCAGGAAAGAAAAGTTTTATGTAGCCTAAAATCAGAAGAACTTCCCAGATGGAACATGCACAGCCTTAAAGTCATGCTTCATGGGGAGATCTTAGAAAATAAGTTTGTCTGATCTACTGCTCTAACAATGTGTGTTAGCCACTTCAAGTCATCAAGTTCCATACTGAGAAAGCATTTGTTTCCCATTTTTGCAGAAACTTTACATTTTCCTGTTTCAAGACATCTTGGTTCTGACACGGCCCGTGGTGCGCAACGAGCGGCACGCCTACCAGGTGTACCGGCAGCCCATCCCCGTGCGGGACTTGGTCTTAGAGGACCTGCAGGACGGAGACGTGCGAATGGGAGGGTCCTTCCGGGGGGCTTTCAGCAACTCAGATAAAGGTGCTTACATAAATGCAAACTCAAAACCTAAATCACTTTGGTTTTAGCCATTAAGAATTCGAAACTAAAATGGTTCCATTCTTTAGCTCATTCACAACCAGTGGGTTATGAGGTATCCCGTGGCTCTAACAACTGCAGGCGTGTCTAAGACACACTGTGTGGGCTTCCTTTCGTGTGTCCCCCTGATTGCTGTGTGTGGCACATGAAGGCTAGTACATATAGTAAGATTGAATGACCACTTTCTCGAGAATAAACATTTTTAAGTATTATTTCATTTTTCCAATTTTTATTTTTCCAGCTAAAAATATTTTTAGAGTTCGCGTCCAAGATCCCTCTCCGGGCCAGTCTCACACTCTGCAAGCCAATGACGTGTTCCACAAGCAGCAGTGGTTCAATTGCATCCGAGCTGCCATTGCCCCTTTCCAGCCCACAGCCAGTCCACCCGAGCTCCAGGGCCTGCCCGAGCTCCACGAGGAGTGTGAGGAGAACAGCCTCTCTGCCGCCAACCTCCCAGCCCAGAGGAGGGGGTCTGTGGTTTCCAGCGTCACTCAGGCAGAAGTTGAAAACGCTTTGGAATGTGGCTCCAGCATGCAGCTAGCAGAAGACCCCAAGAGTGTGGAAGCACCCCAAACACGGCCCAGCTTCCGGAGAACAAGGGACAGAGCCCAGTCAGGCGGCAGACGGAAGGAGACTCTGGTGTAGAGGAGGCTCTGTGTGTTGCCTGGGGCAGAGACTGTTTATTTATAAATGTGTACAGTCCTGTTTTTCCTGTGATGCCAGCATAGGAGCATCCATAGGGTTGCTTTATGCTGCTTGTAATATCGTCGTTGTTTTTGGAGGTTCTGTTTTCTTTCCTCTCTTCTTTTTTTTAATGGCAGCTAATGATATACAGTTACTGTTAAATTGCAGTCTTTTTTAAGATGTTTTCTCGGATTTTTTAGAACATGCAAGGCGAGTATTTTTAATTAGATGAAATATTTACAAAATGGATTTTCTCCTAATTCTGGATTCATAATGACTTTGCATTATCAACCAATTGTGATATTTACTATATTTGCCAAAACTCAGAATTTTGCGAATACTAGAATTCTACCAGTGTTTCCTTGATAAACCTTGCATACAAAATTTGAAATTTTAACATCATACCTAAATTCTACAAGGGAGTATTTCAAAATTTACATTGAAACATAACTTCTTTGGAAAACAAACCATAAAACTTAATAGGTTTCATTTGATCAACTGGAATGCTTTATGTTAGTTTGTTTTTCACTGCACATTCCTCATTTTTCATTCATAACCTGCCAATTATTTAATTTTTTATTGTAAAGTAGTTTTTAGTATTTGTTTTTTTTTTTATTTTAGTGCCTTTTCAAATTGGCATGTCTTTATTTTTCTTCCTGATTATAAATGTGTGTGTATGTGTGTGTGTGTATATATATTTTTTTAAATCATATTAACTTTACCAAGTGAAACCAAGCCATACTGTGTTTGAGCCAATTAAGAAAATTTCAGTTTTTAAAGTGCAGGATTTCAGGATAGTGAAGACACACGCAGTGACTCAGTGGATTGAGGCTACTGGAGGAGAGCCACGTAGGGACTTCACTGGAAGTTTAAAGTCTGAAAAGCAAGAGGGAACGTGATTGGTAGTAAGTTTAAAAGAAAAAAAGGAGGGAAAAGAGAGTAGTTTTGTCTTACAGTAAAAATGTCTGGCCATGCCAGAGTGGAAGGAGCAGCTCTCCGGGGGGTGTCGTAAGTTGTTGAAGGGTTCGAGGGCATGTGGACTTCTGTTGCCTGGGTTTACAATACCTGGAAATAATGAAATGTGTTGAAAATTTGACCATATAAGATCAGTTTGGGTGGATTTATTAATAAGATGGGAAAAGACTGAGTCTTTTACTGTAAAACGTCCTATGAAAATGGGATCATGATCCTGAAAGCAGGGAGGGTGAGAGCCCAGTGTCATGGCAGGCGCACAGCGGTGACGCGTCTGGTCAGAGGCAGCCCTCATGTGAAATATATTTGGCCAGTGGAAGTGAAAATTGGAAAAGACTGTAAATAGATCAATCTAAATGATTTCTGTGTATAAATGAATGGATATAATAAAAACATACACACATAATCACCCTGAAGTTTTGGGGGGGCATTTGCCAGAATATGTTGGTGTGCAAAGGAGGTAAAGGCGGGCCTCACAGGAGGTTATGGACATCATGGATGAGTAAGAGGAAGGTTCATTTAGGCCGAGTCTTGGTACTAAGGACACCTGAACATCTGGAAATGATAATAGATGGTTTCCATCAATTTCAGGTTTTAATTTAAGTATCTCAGGTTTCTAACCTTGGAAATTCAGTTTTAAAAGTATGTGTTACACCAGTGATTGTGACCTACAACCCCAGAAAGTGTGCTTTTTGTAAAGGATTTTCAGTTGACACTCCATACACCCAGCTTAAAAATGCTTCTCCTTTCCCACCCTGATCACTCAGGAAATGTCCTCAGTTTCCCAGAATGTGGGCCATTTGTGAGATGGAGGTGGACTTGAATGAAACCAAGTGCCTGTCTAGCGTGAAATAAATAACACTGTCCATTGCCTGGGCACACAAGTGTCTCATGATCAGGGTGCTGAAATAAAAGTACTTGAGACTGTTAGAGCATCAGTTAGGAAAATAAAAATGGGTATTAAAACACAATGTGTTTAAATCTATAGCTACATGATTCTTTAAAAAAAAAAAAAAAAACTAGCCAGGCATGGTGTCTGGCACCTGTAGTCCCAGCTACTTGAGAGACTGAGGCTGGATCTTTACATGAGCTCAGGTGTTTTTGAATCCAGCCTGAGCAACATAGACCTATAAAAGTAGAAATAAAATTTGTAATCCCCTTTTGAGTATCTCAGGGAACAAACTTAATGCTTTGAAAACTCATAAGAATCAGGAATTTATCCTGCCTTTTCCTGTATAAACTATCCCAGGAATCCTTAAACTTTTTAAATGGGGGGCCAATTCACTGTCCCTCAGACCTTTGGAGGGCCGGACTCCAGGTCCTGGGACGAGTCAGCTGCTAAGCAGGACAGCAGTGGCAGCAAAAACACCTGGTGGTCCGGATAAATGTCCTAGGTGGACTGCATGTGGTCCGCAGGCTGTAGTTTGAGGATGCCTGAACTACCCCGTGGGGTAGCCAGATAGCTAGGAAAGGGGAGACTCTATAGAAGTAGCCCCCTGATAGAGGAAGAAGGAGAGGCAAGAGGCCACCATCTCATCCCCAATGAGTTCATGGATTACGAATGAGGACGCACGCAAACACTGCTGCTTCTTGAGGGGTGTGCACCCTACCTGAGTAGTCCTGCCAAGGTCACACCTTCGTCCAGTCTACAGGAAGCCGTAAGATAAATGACCGGTGTCGGCAACAGAAAAAAAGAAAGATGGGGCATCTGTGACTTGGACACAGCAAACAATCGCAATGCGTGGCCCTGCAGAGCTAAAGAAGCCATTTCTAAATATAATAGTCAAGGAAGTATCCAGCATTGAGGTTGTGTTTAAAGTCAAGTCGTGGCGGGTGCAATGGCTCACACCTGCACTTTGGAAGAGGAAAGTGGGAGGGTCATCCAAGCCGTGGCGTTGGAGACCGGCCTGAGCGCACACACCTGTCCCTAAAACAATTTTTATATAAAGAGTTAATTACTGTTATGTTTCTGTTTAACAATGGCACTATGATTGGAGTCCTTCTAGAGACATTTACTGAAATATTTATGGATAAAATTAAATGATATTTTAAAAGTTTCTTAAATTATAGGGCAGGAGAATTGTTGGGACAAAAAGCAACAAGTTTGGCTGTAAGTTGAAAATTGCTGAAGTTGGATGGGAGATACACACAGTACTTGGGGATTCATTACATTCTTCATATGCCTTTGGTTATATGTTTGGACTTCTTCACTAAAAACACAAAGTTAAGAAAAAGAAAAGCCAGGTGTGGTGACACACGCCTGTAGTCCCAGCTAGTAGGGAGGCTGAGGCAGGAGGATCCCTTGAGCCCAGGAAGTTGAGGTTGCAGTGAGCTGAGATTACACCACTGCACTCTAGCCTGTATGTTTCCAACTCTCAGCTCCTCATCCTCTTAATTCTCTCCAAACCCCAGTGTTTGTTTCTCAAATTAAAGGCAGAATGTTTATCAAACACAGCTGCATTTGCTACCTGCTACCTGAGTTTCACACCCACCACCCTCCCACTGCCACTTGGTAGTCACGTCAGACTGGTCCAGATCCTGGCCCTTCTCCCTGGTCTTCTCTCTTCTTCCTTTTGCTTTGCCTCCTTCTCCTATTTCCTTTACACCTTTTTCTATTCCACACAAATGCAGGCACCACGCCCATGTGTGCTGAGGCCCTGAGGACACACACATGAAGCCCCCAGGTCCCTAGGGCGGCAGCTCCTTCAGCTTGACCCCGAGGATTTCTAGTGTGCTAGTTACTGGACTGTCTTTTACAAAAGGCAATAATGTTCCAGTATTTGGTAATGTCTGTGCTGTGGAATAGGCAGAGAGTAAGCCAAAAGTAGCTGGATTCAGAGAAATCTGATAATCTCCCACAGAATCCAGATTTCTCAACATGCTGCTGGGGGCTGGGGCTGAAGAGTTTTGTTTCCCTCTGACTGAGCAGGACATGCAAGGATGAACCTCTCAGGTTAGACCTGGAGACCTGTGTGGATGGCTGCACCTCCAGAAAGGAACGTCACAATCACGCACTTGGTCTGTGGCACCCCCAAGATCAGATGCACCTGTGTGCCAGCCTGACCTCAGTCCATCTTCCACCTAGCAGCCAAAGGATGTTTCTAAAGCAAAAAATTAGACCATGATCAAACATCAATTCAGAACAATGTTATAGCTCTAAAAATAACTTTTTCTATGCTTAAAATTATACATTTTCATTATGAAAGATTCAGAAAATTCAGGAAAGTATAAAAAAGAAATTAGGTCAAGAGAATGAGAAGATAAGCTGCAGACAGGGAGAAAATATTTGCAAAAGACGCACCTGGAAAGAACTGTTATGGAAAATACACAAAGAACTCTCAAAACTCCACGATAAGAAAGCAAATGACCAAGGTGAACAAAAGGCCCAAAGACGTGATACCTCAGTAAAGAGCTATAGTGAGTAAGCAAATATGATATTCCACATGTTATTAGGGAACTGCAAACTAAAACACAAGATATGTCAAATTGTAAAAAATTGATGAAAAAAGAATGTGTCAATCTCCAAACACCAACCACATAAAATGCTGGCAAGGACGTGGAGCAACAGGAACTCCTCAGCTGGTGGGGATGCCAAGTGCAAGACATTCCGGCACTTTGTTACAAAACTAGACATACTCTTGACACACAACCCAGCAATCTCATTCCTCTGTATTTACCCAAAGGAGCTGAAAACTTACTTCCACACAAAAACCTGTGGACAGATGTTTACAGCAGCTTTATTCAACATTGGAAGCAATCTTGTCATCTTCAGTAGGTGCTGTGGTCTGCTTGTGTCCCCCAAATTCACTGTAATGGTACTAAGAGCTGGGGCCATTAGAGGCACAGCTCTCACAGCAGGGACCAGGGCCCCGTCCCAGGGCTGACATTCATCCCCTCTGGAGGATGCAGCAACAGAAAACAGAGAGCAGCCTTGACCAGATGCCACCCGAATTTGGGGGTTCCCAGCCTGCAGAACTGTGATAAATAAATTTCTGTTCTTGGCTGGGCACAGTGGCTCACGCCTATAATCCCAGCACTCTGGGAAGCAGAGGTGGGTAGATTACCTGAGCTCAGGAGTCTGAGACCAGCTTGAGCAAAAGTGAGACTCTGTCTCTAAAAATAGTTGGGCATTGTGGGGGGTGCCTATAGTCCCAGCTACCCGGGAGGCTGAGGCAAGAGGATAGCTTGAGCCCAGGAGTTTGAGGTTGCTATAAGCTATGACGCCATGGCACTCTACTCAGGGTGATCTAAATAAATAGATTTTAAAAACTTCAAATCCTTATAAATTACCCAGTCTCCAATGTTACGTTATAGCAGCGCAAACTGAGATGGTATGTGAAGGAAGAAAGAAACTGGAGCATCCAGACAAGGGAACATTGTTCAGCCCTGACAAGAAAGCCATCAAGTCCTGAAGACATGGAGGACACTCAGTGCGCAGTCATGAGGGACAGCAGCCAGCCTGAAAAGGAGCCCGAGTGTAGGGCTCAGCCATATGGCATTCGGCAAAAGGCAAAACTACGGAGACAGGAAACACGTCAGCGGTTGCCAAGGGCTGGGGGATAGAGGATTTTTAGGGCAGCGAGACTCCTCTGTGTGACACGATAGTGAGGGACACATGTCATTATGCTCCTGCCCAAACCTGTGGGATGTGGACCTCACGGGGAGCGGGACTCTGGGTGATCGTGACGGGCAGTGCAGGGGCACGATGGTGATGTGTGCTGTCTGCCAGGGTGTGAGACTGGGGGAGGCCCTGCATGAGGGGACAGGGGAACACAGGCCCTATCTCTACCATCCACTCCATTTAGCTGTGAACATAAAACTGCTCTAAAAAAAATTAAGTCTATTTTTTTAAAAAGGAAAAGAAATTACACAGACCCAGAAAACTGCACGGCATTCAGTTCTTCAAGCCGCATCTCTGGAAAGACATGGTAAAAATTCTTCTGACAAACCTTGCTGTTTAAGTGCTTAGCAAGGTGCCCCAGGCCTACTTTTCTGGCAGCCAGGCAGCAGCCCCCACTCTCAGACCACAGCTGACCAGAGGCTTCTGCAACAGGGGATCAGAAGCCTTAGGGCCCACCTGGGGAGCAGCCCACACTCCAGCCTGTGGCAGTCAGGCCCAGGAGGATGTCCATCAGGACACCCAGCCCTCCAAGCTGGCAGGGACAGGCAACTTCCTAAGTTAGGGTCTCAGCAGCAACAGGCCCCTCTGGGTGAGGAGAGGAGCCCCCAGCCTTCCAGGCCTCCTGTGGCCCAGTCTGTGAGTGTTCCCAGGCTCTGTTCCAGCTGATCTTGGGTCAGCCAACCTGACCCAGGTTCCCCTTGTGTCTGCATCTCCCCTTCTCTCCTCCCTGCCTTGATGGGGAGGGACGCAAGTCACCCCTGTCCTCCCCCGTTTCCCCCCCACCCCCATCCACAGCTGCAGTCCTCTCCCTAGAAGGGCTGAGATCAGCAGGTCAGACAACATGCTAATCCTGACCCTGCATCTGACAAGTGCCTTCCTGTCTCCCAGCAGGCCCCACTCTCCACAGTTCAAACTACTACTGTCAGTTGAATGTGACTAAGAAGTTGGCCCTGGGCCCCTTCTACACCTGGAGACTACTGCAGGGCGGGAAAACACGTCTGTTACCTGACATCACTTACCTCTGCCAACCTGGCCCCACCCCAGGCAGGCTTGGGCAGGTTCTCCCGCCATGGGCATGTTCCAGGGGTGAGCTCAGCTCCCATCCTCGTGCCAGAGCCAGCTGGGGGGCTGGGGAGAGAGGGGACAGGGGCCTCCCAGGGTGGCCATGACAGAGAGGCTGGTGTCCCCTGTACCTTCTCTATTCTCTGTCATGGGGCAGAAGCTTGTGCTAAGCGCCTCTGTATGCAAAGGGCAGGGAGTGGGCTGGCAGCGAGTCCCTGCCCCCTGGAACACAGTCTGAGACTGACAGCAGAGACGGTGACTCCGCAGGGCGAGCCCCACAACGTCAAAGGTGCTGAGCTGAGTTTCGCAGGGTGGCAGGTGCCACTGGAAACGCAGAGCAGCCTTCAGCTCCCCGCACGGCTAGCCCGCCTGTCCAGGTCCTGTTCCTACACGGACCCCAGTGCTTCCCAAACAAGGGAAATGGCACACCGGCTATAAGTACACCTGTGCACACCCTTCCCGAGAGGGAGCAGGGAGGCGTCCCGAGCCGTGGAGCGGCTTTTGCCTCCAGCAAAGGAGTGTGAGACAATCTTTTCCATGATGGAAACTATTTCTTTCATTCTCTTGCTGGCCTTACAGGCAGGTCCTCCAGGGCTGACTCTCTCCAGAACTTTCCACTGAGTTTCTCCATTTCAACCAAGCAAACCAAACGCAGCCATTGACTTGACAGAGCTCTTTCAAAGGAGGAGACATTGTGTTTGTGGGAAGGTTCTGGAATCTGGAGCAGGTTGGAGAAGTGGCACCCTGGCTCTGGCTGGCGATGGTGTTGCGCCTTTGCACACTCTGTTCCCTCGCCTGGAATGCACGGTCCCTCTGCCTTCCTGCCGTGGCCTCCCCTCACCCTCACCACAGGCCTCCCCCCCTCCAGGCCTCCCTCCCGGAGCCCCCAGGCTCGGCCTTCCCTCCACGGGCCCCACCCCCACCTGGCTGTGGCGTGGCAGGGCCTCCCACTGACAGCACTTTCCAGGGCAGTGTTGCCTTCCTTTGGAGCCCCCACAACTCGCCACTCTGTCTGACACAGAATGTGCTCAAACTTGGTACTGAATGGGATACAAAGGCTGAATTATTTCAGCTCTGCCTGAGCCAGCACCCATAGCAGGGCAGAGGAGCTCTCAGAGACTCAGAGCCTTTGGGTGGAGGGGCCCTAAGGGAGGCAGCCTTCAGCAAGGCTTCAGGCTCTAAGCTCTGGGGTCCACACCTCCCGTCAGGCCTGGTGGTTTAGGATGAGGCCGATAGAGTAAGAGGAAGAGGCAGAACATGACTCCCAAGGGAAGGTTACAAAAGGCACTGCCACTTTTGCTCAGCCTGTCATGGCCTCTGTCCCCTGAGGAAGCCGCTGTGTCACAAGGACACAACAGTGTCCCTGTGGCGGGCTCAAGGGAGGAGCCGCCAAGGCTTCCTGCAGATAGTGAGCACCTGCTGCCTGCCTCACCTCAGGAGGGTCAGTAGAGCCTTTGGATGACTCAGCGCAGTCCTGGCCCCTCAGCCCTGGCCTGGTGAAAAGCACAGAGCTAGAACAGCCTGACCAAGTGGCCCCAGGGAAACTGTGAGATAACATGTGCTTAGGGTTATCTGCAGCTGCAGGCTGTTGTGCAGTTTGCTCTGCAGCCATGGGCAGGACTGCATGCACTGACAGCTGGGCTGGGGTGTTGCTTGGTGCCCAGAACTCAGGGCAGCCAGGCCAGCAAGCACTAACTGGAGCCCTGAGAACAGCAGAAGAAACAAACACACCGTAAATTTCAGGAAGAAGCACCAAGGCCTGCTCCCCGGGGCCCAAAACAGAGGCTCAGGCCACAACAACGTTCTTCCGTGTGGCTTGTGGTCTGAGGCCCATGGCGGCTGCCCTGGCCTGCATCCTGCATCCCAGCAGAAACAAAGAAGAGGACCTTGGATATCTCCCTCAACCTCACTTCCCTTCCCAGCAAGGAACAGACCCAGGGGACAGTCTTGCTGCCGGCCACACTCCGGAGTTGTGGAGCTGGGGATGGCGGATTCCCGGGAGCCATGCAGTGCACGTCTCATGGCCCATCCCACGCCGTGAACAGCACAGGGCTCTCTCACTATTCCTCCTCCCACCTCTTCTCCTTTCCTCTCCCACATCAGAATGTTTCTGATCATTCTCATCCCTGAAGCACAACAAGGCAAAAATGACCCAGGGCCTGAGCCGTGTAGTCCTGCAGAAATACAGTGAGAGCCGCTGCCTGGGGTCAACACCCTCACTCAGTCCGCTCCTGCTATTTGCAGGGTCCAGGGAAAGAAACATCCGCGGAGGCCCCCTGGCCCTCACTCTGTGTTTCCTGCCCAGCCTGGCTCTGTCCTCTCTGCCCCAGGGCCTCACCTGTGCACCACCACACACCACATCCATCCACGCAGTGCCTCACACCAGGCCCCGGGCCTGAACCTATTCCATTAAACAGGCCCTGGGAGTGGCTGAGGGTCATTTGGGAGGGAGTCCTGAGGATCATCCACTGGGAATGTGTTCTAGAAGTAGGGTGGGTGCTCCAACCGGCTCAATCCCCTGACCTTGGAGCCCTGGCCTTGCAGGCCTATACACACAGGAGGCCTCAGTAGCCTCCATGATGAGGGCCCAGAGCAGCAGCCCCAGCGCCCAGGCCTCAGAGCAGGACTCTACCAGGGGCTGTAGACATGATTTGCTATTTACTTAATCCTCATGGTGAAAGGAATGTGGAGGGTGGAGCTTCCATAACATGCTCAAGTTCACCCCCAGCAGAGCCAAGACCCAACTGTGGTCCACAGGTCCTGATCCTGAGCTGTCGGGGCTGAGACCAATGTGTGGGAGCCCTGGGAGTGGCAAGAGGACAATGGCTCAGGGTGGAGTTTCTGCCAGGTCCTGACGTGACACTGACCTCAATCCCAGAGTTACAGGACCAGTCAGGCCAAACGGCCAGCATGGAGCCCTTGGCCAAGGCCTGGGCCAGGCCTGGGAGTGGGACAGTCCCGACACAGCGCCCCTGGCCAGGCCAGCTCTTGATCTAGTTGCTCAGTGCTCAGGGGCAGCCATGTAGGCTGTGGGAGGACAGAAAGTCCCCTCAAGGAGGCTGCCCGGGGCTTTGTCTACAGGTCCCACAAGGCCATGGACCACCAGGCTCCAGAGAGGGACCCCTCGAGGCTCAGCTGTGTTTGCTCCAGAAGTCAGAGGGGAGCTTCCCAGGAGTGGCCCTACAGCAGCCAGGCTGTCCACAGGCCTACTCAGGCCTTGGACAGCCCCAAGGGCAGGCGAGGCTGCAGTGACCAGACCTCCCCTACCTGGAGGAGCCACCATGACAGCCACCAGGCCTCCCCCACCTGGAGGGACCATGATGACAGCCGCTGCCTGCCAGGACACTTCCTCCTCCTAAACCTGAGCTGTGTGGGAGCTGGGACACGTATTACTGGACAGTGCTGAGCTGTCCCCCCACACCTGTGCCCTGGAGGCCCTAGGAACATTGGGGTCACATCTGGAACATGGCATCCGGGGAAGCCTATGATCACCATGAGCCAGTCCCTGTTTTAATTCCCTGTGTCTCCCCCAAAGTCCCATTGAACCCATTTAATAGCTTCATTTTCAGATTCATTATGTAACAGCAGCTTCTAGCACTGTGCCACAAGGAAACAGCCAGAGAGAGGTTTACAAAGACTTTCAGGTAGGGGTTGTGTCAGCCCAGCCCGACACTCAGGCCAGGCAGTCCTGAAGCTTCCCTCAGGGGACTAGGGAGTATTTTCCCAGTGAGGTGGCAAAGAGATCTCAGAGACCCTGCCCCACCCTGGCACTGTGACAGGAACACATGGTTCATACCCCAACCCACCTTGGACAGAGGGAAGCCCCAGCCCTGGCACTGCACTCAGAGAGGGTGTGAGCATGCCCATGGGCAGCCTGCGGGGACAAACCTGCCCTCCTGTGTTCAGTGAGTGCCTGGAACACGTGAGGCCAGCCCAGACAGATTGGAACTTGGGGATCGATTTCTGCTGATCCGTAATTGGGTCTCTCTGCGGCCCTCCCCAAATAACTTGACTTTTAAAAAGTCTTCCGCTGCTGAAAAGTGTGAATCCATGGAAATGGCGTGTGGTGTAAACCAAACTACGTGATGCAGACTTGAGGACCCCTCAGCAGCTCAGCTAACTCAGCGAGACTTCTGGGGAGTAAGGGGCCTTCCAGGAGCTTCTCAGCGCACACTCCCAGCTCAGGGCCACGCAGGTCACCAGGTGTGGAGCAGACTCCTGGATGTCCCTCCTGAGTCCCCCAGGAGTGGTTCAAGTCAAGTGGCATTCTTGGCCCTTCCTGGACCTCAAGGCCAGTATCTCTCCTCTTTCCACTCTGAGGGCACCTGCTTCCCTTCCCTGCTTTGGCCAGGCTGAGAATCTAAAGGTCACCCACAAGGCGTGGCCCCCAGTGCTTTCCTTGATGAGCAAAAACAGAAATTTCGAGGCCTCAAGACATTTTTAAAGGCCTCTGCTGACATGAATCAGATTTGGAAGTGGCATCTTCAGAAAGTCCCTTCTGTGTCCGGGCTGGAGCTCTCCCGGGCTCCGAGGAGTTGCAGGAGCCAGTGGGGAGCCCCAGTCATGGAACCCTCCACCGACATCTGCCTTCATGGCCTTGACTCTCCCCAGAGGGTCTAGGCTGCTGAGTTCCCTGCCTGACCCCACATGGAGTCTGGTCGCTGTGCCTCTGTCTCTGTCCCTCATCCCCAGATCCTCTCACACCCCAGTGCCAGCTCGGCCTCCTGTCTCGGGAGACCTGGCCCAGCCTGTGCCTTCTGGTGCCTTAGTCTCTCCCTCAGCAACACGAGAGGTTGGGACTGTGCCCTTGTTTCCAAAACTTCACTCATTTGAGGACTGCCACCACCATTTTGCTTTTTTTCTTTTTTTTTTTTGTCTTCTTTTCTACTTGTTGTGTTTTCATCCACACTTTCTGTTTCTAGTGAATGCATTTTAAACCAGCACTTGATGTCATTATCCTAAGTGGAAAACCAGCTCCCCGGGCCTTAATGGAAGGAAATGGTAACAATGGGGATACTGAAAACAAATAGTGTGATAAGCTCTGCCTGGGTATTTTTGGCTCTGAAAAGGTCAGTTCTGTCTGATTCTGATCCTCACTGTCGGCCCTGAAACCACCTCAGACACCATCAGTGTCACGTGGCTCAGATTTCGGGGAGCCTGGAGATCTCCGCTGTCCCTCTTCAGGACTCCCATTGCAATATTCATCCTTCTCTGCGTCTCTCTCAGTCTCTTCCCCACATACATACCCCCGGCCGTGAGCACAACATGCACACACAGAGCTCTGCTGTGAAAGCCTTTATTTTTATTCTTCCAACCTGGCCCCTAGAGCCAGGGACCAGCATGCTGTTTGCAGAGAGATAAGGGATCTGCTTCCAGCTCTACTGCCCACCCTGCAGGAAATCCCCTTCTGCCTCATGGAAAGCCCAGAGGAGGAAGCAGGGAGGCCGCTGGACTGCTGGCCTCCTCCTCCAGCTAAAGAGGGACATAAAGGCCGACCTCTGGGGCCAGAGGCCAGGAGCCACGGGCTGGCGGGCAGGAGGCAGTGCACGGCTCACCCACAGGGACAGCCAGGCCATCTCTGGCACCGTGGCTGTGCCGCGTCTCACCAGGCCCAAAGTGGCCTCGACCCTTTGTCTAGGTTGGTGGAGGAAAAGGTGCTGCTGGCTTGGTTTTGAAATGAGAAAACCATAGCCCAGAGGCTCTGCCCTCCCTTTGCAATTAAAGCAAAAGCAACAAAACCGTCTGGCAGCCTCTTCTCAGATCCTACCATTTCTTCTTTGGCTTCAAGCATCTTCACAGGTGGGGCCAGCTTCAGGGTCATGCCGTGTCCCCTCCCCCAGAAGGGAGCTCTGCACCTTCCCCACCCAGCCAGGCAAGAGGCTCCACTCCATAGGTCCCTGGTCCCTATAGAACCCATGTAGCCAGCTGCCTACTGGCCCCTCTAGAAGCCACCTAGCCCAGCGGCCCATCAGCTGCTGCCCCACAGTCCTGGGGATGAATGGTCTGGCCCTCATGCCTGCCCCTGAAGGCTAGTCCTTGCCATCTCCAAGCTCCAGGATGAAGCTGAGTCCCAGTGACCATGCCAGGAGCTCATGCCAGCACCACCTCCAGCTGTGCTCGCCCCCCAACCCTATCCACCCCTCATCTGCCCCTGGCCAATATGGCTGACTCAGCCCCGGATCCCTAGGCCCCCTTTGCTTGCATGTCCTGCCAAAATAGCTTTCACCCACTCAAAGCTTCCAGGCTGGGGTGCTGCCTCCTCCCAGCTCCCCTTACCTGAGCTGGTGCCTACACCTGGAGCCCACCACCGGGCACCTGCCAGCGCTGCCTCCCAGTGTGGCTGTTTATGTCTGTGTCTCCTCCCTCTGCTTATAGGCCAGAGGCTGGGCCTTTCCCTGAGGGCTCCTGGACACCCAGGTGCCAAGGAAACTCTCTCCTAACAATGAATGAATGAATGTCACTGACACCTCCACCAGGTGGTCACAGCCATGGGGAGTATACGGAATAAATTAGGAAATAAAGTATATGGAATTTGGAACATCTATTTTTATCCAAAGTAGAATATTACACCTACAATCAATTTACTGATTAGCATCTTGGAGAACTGTGAGGAAATTTTGCTTTGGTTGAAATTAGTTTGGGTTTCACTAAAGCTGTTTCACCAGAAGCAGAAGGCATTTGACACAATCTTAAAACAGGAACCAGGTCATAGGCCAGACCCTGAGGGAAACTACGGTTTCTTTTCTTTTTTTTTTTTTTTTTTTAATTTTAGAGACAGAATCTCGCTTTGTCTCAGGAGAGTACGATGCTGTCACAGTTCACAGCAACGTCCAGCTCTGGGGCTTAGGTGATTTTCTTGCCTCTGCCTCCTGAGTTGCTAGGACTACAGGCACCTGCCACAATGCCCAGCTATTTTTTTGTTGCACTTTGGCCAGGGCCAGGTTCGAACCCACCACCCTCAGTATATGGGGCTGGCGCCCTACCCACTGAGCCACAGGCGCTGCTCTTAAGAGTACTGAGATGTCACTTTTATTGAAGTCAAAGATTGGCTCGGCGCCTGTGGCTCAAGCGGCTAGGGCGCCAGCCACATACACCAAAGGTGGAAGGCTCGAATCCCCAGCCTGGACCTGCCAAACAACAATGATGGCTGCAACCAAAAAATGGCCAGGCGTTGTGGCGGGTGCCTGTAGTCCCAGTTACTTGGGAGGCTGAGGCAGGAGACTCGCTTGAGCCCAGGAGTTGGAGGTTGCTGTGAGCGTGATGCCATGGCACTCTACCCAGGGGGATAGCTTGAGGCTCTGTCTCAAAAAAAAAAAAAAAAAGTCAAAGATTGACCTGAAAGAAAGGCAGAGACTCTGGAATCAGTGATTGACCTGAAAGAAAGGCAGAGACTCTGGAATCAGTGAAGCACCTGGCACAAAGTGTGTCCAGGTGGTGGGGTGGGCCTGGAGGCTGCTGGGCCACCAACACCCACCGTCTGTTTCCAAACCAAGTGCCTCAGACTCAGCCTTCCCTGGCCCACAGGGCACCCAGCAGTGGAGCCCTGTGAAGCCAGCACCCCTGGTCCTCTCCCTGGGCAAGCCGCCAGGCATGGTCATGGTTTCTGGGGCAGGTCAGAGCAGCTTCTCAACCCTGGCTACACAAGCATCTGGGGAGTTTGATAAAGACAGCCACACCTGTCCCTCCCCACCCTCTGGAGGTCACGCAGCATATTCCTCAAAAGCGGCTCTGTGTCCTCACGTGCGGCTGGGGTAGGGTCGCTGGTTTACGCAACGTGGCTCCAGGTGCAGTGGGAGAGACACCAGCACACCCCTGTGGACAGAGCAACTGCACATGGCCGATAAGCAAGAAGGAGCTTGCAGGAGGCCTCCGGCCATTTCCTATTATAGCCAAGCTTGAGAGAAGCCTGGAGAGGAGAGGTGAGGTCATCTGGGTGCCAGAGCACAGGCAGGCCCCGACTTCACCAGCCTGGAAGGGCCACACCCGTCTCCTCTAGAGGACAACTGAGCTCAGCACCAGGGTGTCCTGGGCACCTCAGGTGTGTTTTAGGATCCAGAGACTCAAAAGCTGGACAAGTTGTCAGAGAAAATGAGACAGAATGATTTATCTAGACTGTTTCTGAGACTCAGAGGCATACAGTAACATACAATTATGTGGCATCATTTGCACTTGTAAAGTCCAAAGTCTGAGCTGTAGTACAGTCCTTCACCCAGAAAGTTGGCCTACACCCCACATCGTACTTGATAGCTGGGAACTCACCTACCCTCCTCCCCCCTTCTTGAATTTAATTGTTTTTCTCTTGTGTGGACTTGTAGTTGCTGATCTATTTTCAGATTAGTACTTAGGATACTTGCTTTTCCATTCTTGAGATACTTAGGAGAATGTTCTCCCAATCCATCCAGGTAAATACAAAAGATGTAACGTTTCCATCTTTTCATGGCTGGATAGTAAGTACTCCCTGGTGTACACATGCCACGGTTTGTTACTCCGCTCCTGGGTTGATTCCACATCTTGGTGATTGTGCATTGAGCTGCTATAAACATTTGGTTGCAAACGTCCTTGTGGTAGAATGACTTTTTCCTTCCTGGTAAATACCTAGTAATGGGGTGACAGAGTCAACGGGGAGGTCTACTTCTAATTCTTTGAGGATTCTCCATACTTCTTTACAAAAAGGCTATGCTAGGGCCAGGCATGGGAACTCTAGCCTGTAATCCTAGCACACTGGGAGGCCGAGGCAGCTGGATTGCCTGAGTTTACAGGCTCAAGACCAGCCTGAGAAAGAGCAAGACCCTGCCTCTAAAAATAGCTGGGCGTTGTAGCAGTCCCAGCTACTTGGGAGGCTGAGGCAGGAGAATCGCTTGAGCCCAAGAGTGTGAGGTTGCTGTGAGCTGTGACACCAGGGCACTCTACCCAGGGCCACAAAGTGAAACTCTGTCTCAAAAAAAAAGGCTGTGCTAGTTTGCAATCCCACCAACAATGTGTAAGTGCACCCCCCTTCCCCACCCACACCAGCATCTGTAGCTTTGGGACCTTGTGATGTAGGCCATTCCCACAGGGGTTAAGTGACATCTCAGGATGGTTTTGATTTGCATTTTCTCGTTGTGAATTCTTTTTTTGTGGGGGGGGTCCACTGTGGAGAGAGAAGGCTCAGTCTGAGATCTGATAAACTAGTCTGGGTGGTCTCTGGTCTAAATCTCTGTCCTGTGGCCTCCGTGCCCTTGAATCTCCCTGTTCTAAACAAGAGGGAACTCATTGTGTGATCATGGGAAGACTGTTTTCATGGTTCTTAGACAACAGGGTACAAAAGAGACCCTCCCTCTTCTTGTCAGAACAGTGTTGTAAAGACCTCTTTTAACCATGTACGCACTGCGGAGGCACCTGGAGTGGGTGTGGGAGCCTCTGGCGCTGCCGTAAGTCACAGTGAGGGGCCTTATAGAGTCAAACACACTTGGGGAGGGTGCAATCTGCTTTCAGTGTTGAAGGGTTTTATTTGATTATCTGGGGTTCTGAGGAAGGAGAGTAGGCCTTATTCCCAAGGAATTATGATAAGAGGTCTACTTTGGTAAGAAATGAGCCAAGAGGGAGAGACCACGTTTAGCCCCTCTCGGAGACGATGTCTGTGCCCAGCCCTGCTCTGGAAGCTTCCAAATGCAGGAGGCATTTGACACAGATCTTAAAAGAGGAATTGAGTCATGGGGCCTTCCAGGCATTGATATAAATCAGAATTGAAAAGAGGCAACAGAGAAACGGATTGCTTAAAGTATATGTCAAATCACAACTCGGGGAGAGAAAAAAAAATATGGAATTTGGAACATCTATTTTGATCAGAAGTAGAATAAGCACCTAAAATCAGTTAACTAATTAACATCTTGGAGAATTTGGGGGACATTTTGCTACAGTTGAAATTAATTTTGGTTTCACCAAAGCTATGTCGCCCAAACCAGTTCGGACAGCTGCATCAGTTCTGCTCAGCTGGCTGTCAGTTTCACGCGAGGCTCCATTTCCAGACGCTGACCATTTACCAGGCACTTACAACATGTGCAAAATATCCTTGTGATTGAACCTGCTAATAAATCTGTGAGTTAAAAAATAATAAAGCAGTAGACTGTGATGAAAATCTAGTAGGGAAGAGAATCCTGGGCTGCCTGTGATTTATAAAACCCTTGACGCTGAAGGCGTGCTCAGCCGCTAAGCCTTGGAATGAATCAGAAGTCCTCCTTCCTCAAAATCATAGGCCTAAAGGACTTCTAAAAAATGAAAAACAGAAAACTTCAGTCTCGGTCATGTAACAGCACAACGATCAGTGAACTGGCTGCAGCTAAAATAGTTTCCAAGGCTAAAAGTAAAACTAAAGGAAACCAAAATTTTAACTGGATAAATAAAACTTCAATGAAATATCCAACCACAGTGAAAATCGTTCATTTACTATGAATTTCTGTGATGTCTGTTTCTTTTAAATATTTTTTTTGCACAATGGGAAATACCAGCAAATCGCCTGTTTCTGGAACTAGTCTTCTGGAAAGTTGAAGTGGCTTTCAGAGAACTGGGTCTTCCTGAATGACCTGGAGCTGCTTTGCCTCCTGGGATGTGTCCTGTGCACCCTCGGTTCCCCTCAGTGCTCTGGACTGAGACGGGGTGGCCCTGTGAACCCGAAGTCCAGCTGCTCTGTCCCCAAGGGTCTTGAAGGCTGCTCGGAGCCAGTGCTGCAGCCTTGGCTATGCATGTGCTGAGGATGTCAAGTGTTAACTCAGGATAGCAGCTTCTAGAAGACACTCTGCAAGGTGGATCCTGGCCATGAGACCACACGGAGCCACCCAGGGAGCCCTGGAGCACTGCGGGGCCAGGGCGACAGTGCCCTGCTGAGACCATGAGCTCCCTTCCAGGTCCTTTTGGGCACCTCACCCTGACACCTGAAGTGAGTCACTTCCTCTTACAGAGTCTCAGATTCCCATTTTTGGCCTCCTGGGGCAATGAATAAAGATAAGTTTCTACTTGCTTATTGCTTTATGGACCCATCCAAGCCCTTCTTAGCAACAGGCTTGTCAATGACAAATGCTTCAAGTCTCCTGTGTCCAGTAGCCTGTCTGCCCAGGCGGACCTTCCCTCTGCCTGGGCTGTCTGGGCACCTGGGCTGCCTGGTGGCTTCATCCCTCTCCTTACTTGGCCAGTGTGTCCTGAGAATGGGAATGACCTGAGCAGGAGACTTCTCTCTGGCCACTCCCCAAGACCCCTGAGTAGAACAGAGCTTACAACCACAGCCCTCCCTGAGGGGACCTCGCCCCTACTGGCTGCAGCTGCTCAGGGAGGCCACAGCCCTGGTGTGGGCACTGGGCCTCCTGTGGCCAGCTGGGCTGGGGGCTGGAGCAGGCCTGGCTCCGGGATTCCAGACTGTGGGAAATGATGAATGTTCTGATAAGGACAGAGTCGCCAGAATCGCCATCACCACAGCCTTTTCCACCCTGGCACCCTGTGTGTGAGATCGGGGGGCTTGTCAGAAACACCCACCATACGTCCTGAGCACACTGTGTGGCAGGAACTGCATGTGATACCATGTGCAGTCCCGAGTCAGACGGCCACCTCGGTGTCCTTGCCGCAGCTGCTACCAGCTCTGCGCGCCCTGCGGTGCCTTCCACAGGCATCGTGCGTGTGGCTCTGTGTGCCCTGCGATGCCTTCTGCGGGCATCGTGCCTGGGACTGGCCTCACACACCTGGCAGCCCAGACATTACCAATCTCATTTTCCAAGTAAGAAAACGAAGACTGGGAGAGGTGGAGAGACTTGGTCGCAATCTGGAGCAGATCTGGAATTTAAATACCACTCCATCTCATTCCAAGAGTGCAGGATAGGACACAACCATTTGGTGGAATATTAAGCAGCCACTATAAGCAAGGACACAGATGTCCACTATTTTAAAAGGAAAGGTGCCCAAAATGTAACCTTAAATTTAAAAAATAGGTTACAGAGTCATCTGGGAGACATCACATCTGGGAAGAAAAAGTACACACAGATGGTCGTTCGTAAATGGATAGCAAAGGGGAACAGGCAGGACGAGCTTCCAAATACATGCACTTGGTCTTGGAGTAGAAAATTGTGTGAGGTTTCTGCCTGCCGGTTTAATCTTGCCCTCCGTGCTTAGGTGGGAGGGGAACGTCCCCCCAGCCCGGTGTCAAGGCCTGGCGTCTGTGAGTTAGACTGACCAAGACAGACAGGTTAACAGGTGCAAAGCCCATTTCACAGGCATCTGGGAGCTTCACCACAAAGAACCAAAACCCTAAAGAGGTGGCTGAGCTTGAAGCTCATATACCACTCTGACAAAGGGTGATAAACTCAGGAGCAGTGACAAGACAAAGTGGAGTCTGGGGAGGGTGACAACTCTGAAAGGCCTAAAGGAAGAAAAGGTCAGCTTAGCAAGGCTGGTGCCACCCCTGGAGATTAGACAGCGGCTCTCCAACCTGGTGTGGGGAGCCCTTTGCAAGGAGCTCCATGCCCCACTTTTGTCCAGATTTGTCTGCTGTTTCTCCACTGCTCAGCACAGTAAATTTGGAGGCTCCAAATTCTCATCTCCACTTATCTTATTCTACTAACTTCTTTTTAATGAATAGGCATAAGTTCACTAATCAGAAAGTCAGCGCATCTCTGTCTGAAGAAGGACACAGCTTGCTTAAGAGGGCCCTTGCCAGCAGGTCAGAGAGCCCCATAACCCAACCTCCTCCTCCTATGCCTCCCAAGCCAGGGCCCTGCTGGCCCTGTGGTGTTCTGAGCACCACTCGGAGAAGGGCAGGGCAAGGAGCTCAAGCAGCACACTGAGCAGAGCCGGGATTGCATAGGTCTTACCCTCTGACCCTTTTTAGTCAGAAGAGAACAATGGGCTCAGGATTCTTAATCCCTTCTTGATGACCAGGAATTCGGACCATCTTGCTCCTCCATCCCCCACCTCATACAGGGTGCAGTTGAGCCCACACAGGCGAGGCAGCTGACCTAACACTGCCCAGCAGAGCTTGCCCCAAACCTCAGGCCTGGACACCAGGAGTCCTGACTCACTACTCACAGGGACTTGAGGCCTGGCTAGACCACCAGGGCCCCTGACCCCTCACTCCTAGTGTCTCAATCCCTACAGGGGCTGCCCCTGGGGAACTGCTTCAATGTGGGTCTAGGTAGAAAGAGACAGAGGGCTGGTGGGAGGGCCTGCCTGGCACAGGAGGCTGGAGGGCCCACCTGTCCCCTGTTGCCGCCACCCGAGTGCCTGCTGTCTGCATCCCTCAATCCCATCACAGCCTTCCTCCAAGGGAGACCAGAACTGGGCAGTGACAAGCAATCATTGGCAGGCTCAGCCGGGAAGTCCAGGCCCCCTGACTCGGTGTGTGGAGCTTCCAGGATACAGAAGGAAGGCCCTGGGGGTCGCCTGCTCTACACCCTGCTAAAGCCCCTGACCAGGCCTGGTTGGCCCCATGCCTGCCCAGACATGGCCACGGGGTCCACAACATCAAGGCTGCCTCAATTCAGGGCCCAGCCAGGGTCCCACCAGGAAGAGGGAGAGGTGTGGGTTGGCTGGTTGGCAGGATGTAGTGAAAGGGAGCTGGAGAAGATTCCAGAAGGGAAGGGAGGATGAGGCGCAAACATTCCAGGTGGGAAGTGGCTTGAGCCCCCAGAGCTGAGGCAGAAGGGTCCTGGGATGTGATGGCTGCAAGAACAGCTGGGACAAGGACTGTCCGCAGGTGCTTCTGGGAGGCCAGAGGGCAGGGCTGGTGGGAGAGCAGCCCTCTCCTGAGAGTGTACCTCCCCGCCTCCACCTCCCCCTTCCTGGTTCTGGCTCAGGGCAGGGCAGGGAGGGGTGAGGAGGAGCTGTGGCCTCCAGCGAGCCCTGTACACACTGCCCCACCCTGGGGCACAGTGATTAGGTATGTGCAGGGGGCGGTCTGGGCTGGGGAAGAAGAAATATTTAGAGGCTACTGGTTACCTGGAGGAATGCCCACATTGCTTGGGCTCAGAAAAGGCCGTAGGAGGAGAAAGGATACCGAGGATACTGGCTGAAGGCAGGTTCTCCTCTGCACCCTCACCCCCTCCAGGAAAGGACCTCCTGAGGGAAGGTTGGAGCAGCCCCCTCCTCCTCTCCTAGGCCAGCTCTTGGTGACTGCATGCCAGTCTTTGCCTGGGTGACTGATTCACCCTCGGTGCCTGCGGGCACTAGGAACTCCAGGTCCCAGGCACATCATTGGGGTGACTGCCCCACCCCAGCTCTCACCCACGATGGGGCTGCCTGCATCCCTCCCCAGGGAGAGGCACTGCTCTGATGGTCTGCACTGCAGGTGACCTTGTCTCCTGACAGCTCCCCAGCTCCCTTAAACACTGGGCTGATTCTTTTCTAAGTTCCTGGGCAGAGTTTTGACAATGAATCCAACAGAACCTCTCAGTATCTCTCAGAATCACAGGATGGCAGGCGTTTCTGGGACCCAAGGACTTCATCCCAGGTGCTTTTCTCCTAAAAGGGTGGGCTTCAGGCCATGGTACAGGACAAATCTGGACATGTGTGCCAACCCTGTCATGGGTTCATGCTACTGCAGAAGATGCCATTATTTTTGTTTTGCTTCAGCCCCTACGGGTTCTGTACCAGTCTCAGCTGGAGAAACAGGGACAGGCAGGTGTCTCCTGGTTCAGCACAGAGCCCAAGCCCTCCCTCCCACGCCAGCTGCCCCAGAGACTGAGGGACCACCACCCTTCTGCAGGGGGTGGTGCCCCCTGCTTCCCTGGAGTTGGGCCTTGTGCAGGTGGGGGTGGGGCTGCTTCCTTCCATGTGCCCCTTGCTAACTTCCAGTCTCCCATGATGTGTGTGTCCGTTTTAGTCTGAAATATTTTAGACACAGAAAAATACTTTGAGCATCCCTCCAAGGCCCCAGGGGCCACCCCTCTGTGCCTCCCCCATCCCCCTCCAAGAGGATACATCAGTCCAGAATTGGGGGGGGGTTATTATTTCCATGTATGAACTGCATATTTCTTTAATATTGGATTTTTTTTTTTAACAAAGAAAACAAAATGAGGCCGCCCACAGTAGCTCAGGCCCATAATCGTAGCACTCTAGGAGGCTGAGGTGGGTGGATTACCTGAGCTCAGGAATTCGAGACCAGCCTGAGCAAAAATAGAAAAGCTAGGCAGGTGTGGTGGTGGGCACCTGTAATCCCAGCTACTCGGGATGCTGGGGCAAGAGCATAGATAGCTTGAGCCCAGGAGTGTGAGGTGAGGCTGCTGTGAGCTAAGACCTGTGCTTCATCCTCGGCACAGAGTGAGACTTTGTAGAAGGAAGGAAGGAAGGAAGGAAGGAAGGAAGGAAGGAAGGAAGGAAGGAAGGAAGGAAGGAAGGAAGGAAGGGAGGGAGGGAAGGAGGGAGGGATGGAGGGAGGGAGGGAAGGAGGGAAGGAAGGACGTTGGAAGGAAGGAAGGAAAGAAGGAAGGAAGGAAGGGAGGGAGGGAAGGAGGGAAGGAAGGATGGTGGAAGGAAGGAAGGAAAGAAGGAAGGAAGGTCAGTTTTGCACATTCAAGTGGTTGTGTTCAGACATTTGAACTTGATCAAGAATATTCAAAAGACATCTGGGGGATCTGTGGGACTGTATATTTTGCAGATTAAGAATGTCAAGGGGATAAGAAACCCGAAAAAATAAAAATCATTTGCCATCACAGCAGCTTTCTAAAAGAAAGAGCATTCAGCCCTGAGAACAGAGGGGAGGCAGCCTCACGGTTTGCAGACGGTGCACAGAGCCTTTATTTTTCTTTCGTTTTATTTTCTCACATGGACCTTGGGAAACTTCCTCTTGAAGCAGCTTGGTGTTGAGGAATCACAACTTTAGGAACTCAGACCTCTGTGCCTTGTCCCTAATGGGATGGGGACTTTCTGGGGAGAATCCCCAACTGGACACAGGGGCCAGTGCCTTTTCCAGCTGCCCCACTCAGGTCTTACCCCAGGTGCCAGGCTGCCTCTGCCCTTCCCGTCACCTTACCTGCTCTCTCCTCCCTTCCAGAGCCCTGCAGGAGGGGCCTGGGGAGCACCCCCCTTTCTCTTTCTGCCCCCTCTTCCTCCCTCCCTCTCTCTCTCCCTGCCCGTCTCTCTCATCCACACCCCAGTTCCAGTCCGGGCATCAGGCCAGGCCCTGAGGACAGGGTGGAACAAGGTAGTCATGAGTAAGGACCTCAGAGACTGGGGTGACCCCCGTCAGAGACCGGAGTGATCCCTGAGAATGTCCCACAAAAGATGAAATACAACTTCAGAGACTCAGCAGCCCTGGCTGGGGGGCCTGGCACCCAGCTCCCAGGGCTCTGTGCTCAAGTCAGGATAAAGTGGATAGGCCCCACGGTATGCCACCACAGGTGTGTCACTGCACCAGCACAGGTGTGCACCACCGTCCACACCTGCCAGTGCAGGTGTGTGCCAGCACAGGTGTGCCAGGAAAGGCTGCGGGGACACTTAGATGCTCCCAGGTGAGAGGGCTCTGCCTCTCTCCTGCCCCGAGTTGAGAACAAGACAAGGCGAATGATCACTGATAATTTCAGCTGATATCTCGGTCGGACATAAACAACAGAAAACCCCGTCTCCCTCCCAGAGGAGCCCCTAATGTACAGCCAGCTGCTCCCCGGCTGGGAAATAACCGGTGTCCCGATGCCCAGGGCAGGTGCCCCCACCTCACTGTCCTAATTCCGACCTGACCACACAGGGCCTCAGTTTCTCCATCTGCAGCACTCAGAGGTGGCTCTGACCACCCGAGAACCAGGACGGAGGGAGCCTTGGGGACCCAGAGCCTGGCCCTGCAGCCTAACAGGGTCCTGTCACAAATCCAGGCTCAAGGAGTGCTCTGCCTGCATCAGGGCAGAAGGGGCGGCACTGCCACCCTCAGCCCCTTCTCCATCCTCCTGCCCCTCCCAACTGTCCCTAGGGGACAGCCCCCACCCTGGAGCCTTGGGAGCAACTTCAGACCCAGGTTGACAAGGTCACACGGCAGCAGCTGCGGGCACTGTCCCAGAGCAGCAGAGGAAGAGCCTCTCAGCCTGGAAGCGTCCCCCTCCCTCAGCCTAGGCAGGGTCCCCACTGCCAGCACCCATCCCAGCACCCAGCACAACCACCTGAGCCCCGGCCACTTCCCAGTCTGGCTACCACAGACAAAAAGAGAGTTGGTCTCCAGGGCCACCTTCTTAGAAAGAAACTGAGACCAGCATCTCAGATACAGGACAGATGCACGCACAGATGCAGAGCCAACACGGATGGACAGACAGGCATACTCCAGACAGACGCACACAAACACACAGAGATACACACACGTGCAGACACACACACAGGCACATAGACATGGCCGTCCAGGGTCCTCACCAGCAGCAGGGCATAGCCTGCCCACATTGCCCCATGCTTCCTCTCCTGGGGTCAGAGAGGCCTGGGTTGTCGTCCATGGCCCGTTTGGTCTGGGGAGAGGATCCCCAGACTTTCCATGAGGCCCTGAGATTCCCCTGGCAGTGAACACACACAACTGGACTGCACTGTCCTTTTATTTGGATAAGCATCACTGGGGGAGGAAGGGACAGGCGGAGGCCTCCCTGCCCCCTACCCGGTGTGCATGGCAGTCCTGACAGCATGCGTGTTGGTGAAGGTGGGTGCCTCACTTCTGGGACAGGATTCGAGAGAACTCCTCATAGTCCACCTGCCCGTCCTGGTTCACGTCGGCCTCACTGATCATGGCATCCAGCTCCTCCTGGGACAGCGGCATCCCCAGCTGGGCCATGGCCTGCCGGAGCTCATCCACACTGATGTGGCCGTCCCCATTCACGTCGAAGGCACGGAACACGGTCCGCAGTTCCTCCTCACTGCCGAAGGCCTTATTCCTCCTGGCCATCTCCTCCAGGAACTCGGGGAAGCTGATGGCGCCGTCACCGTCGCCATCTACCTGCTCCATGATCTTCTTCAGCTCCTCCTCTGACACGTTTTTGTCCAGGGCCTTCATCGCACTACGCAGCTCCTGGAGGTTGATGGTGCCGTCCTTGTCCTTGTCCACTTCTTCGAAGACCTCCTTGAATGCAGCCACTTGCTCCTCAGACAGTGACTCTGCCATGCTGCGTCCCTGTACCTGCTGCTCCCGGGCGTCTGTCACAGGGCACAGCTGTAGGCAGCCTTGGCCTGGAATGGGAACCCTCCTTTTCTGCAATCGGAACAAGGGGAGGAGGAAGGCTCCCCACCCCCTGCATGTCCTCAGGCAAGAGCCTCCTCCCAGGGAGGGACAGACTGGCTGCAGACAAGAAATGCAGGATTGCAGTGGGAGGGTCCCAGACAGTCTGTGGGAAGCAGCATGACCAGGGTGACGGGAATGCTGCCAGCCAGCCCCTCCTGGCCCTGATGACAATCACCCCACTCCAGGGGCAGCCCACCCAGGACAATGTCCCCTGCAGGGACATGCCACCCAGGGCAGCTTCCCCCACTTCACAAAGACTGAGGCTGGGCAGGGGTAGAGGAAGCCTCCTGGTAGGTTGGGCGCCTGGAGGAGGGGGCTGCGTGGCATTCCTGTTCTTCTTGCTCCCTGCCATTGTCCCGCTTGTCCCTGTGGCTCAGGCTGGGGAAAAGGGCTAGGTGGTACAGTGGATTCTGCCAGGGTCCAGCATGGGCTCTATTAAAGTCCTAGTCTGAGGTCTAGAGACAGCCCTAGGAGTGGGCTCCCCTTAGCTTCCAGAAAGCCAGGAGCTGGTAGGGGGAGGGAGAGATTGCCCTCAGAACAGCAGCTGGTGCGGACATATCATTTATTAAGTGTAAGTAGGAGTGTGATTTCAGAGGCAAGGGCCAGGCTCTACATCCCCTCAGAATGCTCCTTCCCCAGCTCAGGGCTTCCTGCTGTTCCTTTCCATTGCCGAGAGCAGGTCCCTAGGCAGACACCTGGGAGATAAGCCACAGTTGCTCTATCCACAGGCCCCACCACTACTGCTGGGGGCTTGCTGTGGCGAGACTGGGGTGGCCTCGGTGCCTGGCAAAGGCCAGTGCAACAGTGGCAGGGGCAGAAGCGCAGACCTCGGCCTGGCCGCTGGTTTTGCTAAGCATCAGCCTTGAGCGCTGACACACATCTGGGACCTTCCAGGAGCCCTCGGTCTGATCTGTCCTCTGGAATGAAGCCCACCCCAGCCCACTTCCCTGAGCAACTCAGCCCTTGAGGGACTGTCCCCACATCCTTCCAGCCGTGCGACCCACACTTGTGAGGACACCTTTGCCTGGGAGTCCCCCGGATGACTCTCTCGAGCAAGTCTCCTCTGATCACTGGAAGTTCCAGTTTACCCAGACTCCTGCCCCAAGGTGAGGAGCAAACACCTCTGCTCCCCTCCTGAGAGAGTGCACAGATCCACCTGGCTCCACTCAGCCAGTCTGGCTGACCAAGCCTCCCTTCCAGCAGACAGGCACCTCCCCACTGCTCAGTGCTGCCCCTACCCTCGCCTCCCTGAACCCAGGGGACCAGATGCAGAGAGAGACACAAAGAGGGGGTGCTCATCCTTGGGCCTCATTCCACGCAGACATCAGGAGAGGGATTGCTCTCTCGCTTTGAGCTGGAATAGTACAGAGGCCTCAATAAATCTTGAGCAATCATTTGTCAACCAGTTTGGGGTGGAGAATGTCAGTCTAACTTGGGGACCAGAACAGAAAACCATCTTGCTTGGTGAGAGTCACGGAAGGGTGAGGCTTCTAATAACTAGAGTCAGCTCAGCTGCTTTACTTACTGCCTGAAAGAACATTTCAACACCTAAATTATGCTTGAAATTTCCTTTTGTCTCATCTCATTAGCAGGACCTGTGATTAAGATTCAAATGCTCAGTCATTATGCACGGATATTTTCCCTGGGTATTAAATAACACTCTGCGAACAATATCAGGAGACTTGAGCTCTTGGTCCCAGATCCACCACTGATGTGGGAACTTACATCTCAATGTCATCATCTATAAAGTAAAATAATGTATCTACTGCGCGGGGTCAAAGTATTAAGTACAGAAAGTGTTAATATCCCAAGATAAACTTTACATTCAATAACAAGCTGGTTCACATTTGTGTAAACCGACCCTCAGGAAAGCATTTGCTCGAAGAGGAGCTCACTCTCAACTTGGTCTTGAACTTTTGATTGAACTGAAAAATTAGGTTTGTCAGCCTCAAGATTAGGTTTGTCAGCCTTGAGGTTTCAGTGACGTTCCATGGCTCCCCAATGCCAGCCTGGCAGGTGCGGCTGTGACACGCGGAGTGGGGCCTCTGCTTGGGGCAGCGTCAGGCCGTCTCATCACGGAACAGGGAGTCAGTCATTATTCAAGTGATGCACGTTTTCCAAAGGGGCAGAGCCTACAGGAGCTGAGGTGCTGTGACTTCGACTGGATGCTTCTCCACCCCGAGTCCTGAGTCCCAGGCCACGGTTCTCTTTTCAGACAAGAGTGACTGTGATGATCCCCAGCCTCTCACTTCTGTGCTCAGCACCAGGGACAGCCACAAGGGACAGCCTCACCACAGAGGGTCTGATGCAGTCCAACTGAGCATCACTAGCAGGACAGCTTGGCGTTTGCTGTCACCCCAAGGTGGACTTGAGCAAGCCCGCCCTCCTCTGCTGGTAGAAGGGCAGTAGCCGGGTGCAGAGCCAGCCAGAGGGCCCTCTGTATACCAGTTCCTTTTACCAGATGGGCGCAGTTCAATTTTTAGCAGACTGGGGCAGTTTCATGTACAGCCAAAGCCCCACAGCTGAGAGAGGTTCAGCCGAATCTGAGCCACCTCGCCCTGGCACCCGCTGCAGTCTCACCCCCCAACCCAGCTGGCCTGTGGGCCCCAGCCACGCCATGTGAGGCTCTAAATGTGCTTCTCTATCTGTGTGGGGAACGGTGCTGACAGGGCACTGTGCTTCCGGACTAGAAGGCCAGGCTGCCGCATCTTGACAGGGCCCCAGGGCTGCCAGAGCCAAGACTGGCTGCACTCCGAGGCCCACAGGAGTCAGGCGGGGTTATCAGACGGTGTGGCCCCATGATGTCTGGGATAAGAGCTGGGCTCTGGGTTCAGGCAAACCTGCATCCTCATTCCCGGCTGCTCCATCCTCATTCCTGGACTAGTCTGGTGACATGGCCAAGCCTCGGCTGCTTCATCTATGGAATAAGGATGAGTGGGAGGAAGAAATGGGATGACACCTGGAAGCCCTCGGCACACCTGTGTCCCCGCCTCGACCTGGCTCTGCCCTATTTAGGTGACAAGGTATCATCAGAGTGGCTCAGGAAGGTGCGTGAGGACAGAGCTAGAGCCCTGGTGTCACCAGGACCTGCACTGTGGTTCTCAGGCTCTGGTGACCTGGGGCTGCCCTTGGCAAACCTCCCCTTTACCTCCTTCACATCGCTCATGCAGGCTCTGGGTTCAAGTCACACGCTCACCTGCAGCAACACATTCTAACACAGATGCTTGAGCCACACATGTGGGCTCACGCACGCCCACGCATGTGCCTGTCTTCCGGGATTAAATGCAAAGGCTTCATCTCAGTCACAAACTTTCAAGGCTAGGACTTGGGACAAAAGCCCTTCCTGCTGCTGGGTGAGCACCTGTCCATCAGGGAAGTTCAGCTCGTTCTCTTGGAGATAATTATCTCAGCCCTTTGGTTATGGGGGGCTAACATCATGGGCAGCCCTGTTTAGCCAATTATCAAATGCATCTTGGCAAGAAAAGGTTTGCGGTGTGAGGCCCAAGCTTCTCAGTGACATCGCCATGTGATAGACGTCGTCTGTTTATCATTCTTCACAAAACATCAAGTTGCAAGTTTTCACAGCAGGTGGAGCAGACAGACGAGCCCTCCAGAGCCAGCCCAGGCCCTCTCCTCTACCAGCCTCCTGCCCCACTAGCCCCCTTCATACCCTTCACCTGCACCTCTCACCACCCCAAATGTGGGAGGAGGAGACCTCTAATCTTATTCCCAAGAAATAGCCCTTTTTCCAGGAAACTAAGCAGTCCAAGAATAGATCTTTATTTATGTGGCTGCTTTTATCATGAGACCTATTACTAATTTGCTTTTGCCTGGGCGAGGGCGCTGATCATTTAATCCTGACTTAATTGGACTTGCTCTCAGGAACCAAGCCGAGGCCATGTGATGATGGAGGGTCTCGCAGAGGCCCAGACCAACCTCGGCAGCCATAGCTGGAGAAGCTGACAGTGCTGAGACGGTAGCCGTCCTGGTAGGGCAGTGCCCCCCGCCCCATGCACCAGTGGCCTGGGGAAAGGCCAGGGCCTGGCGTGAGGACATGCCAATCCCAGAGGCTCTGAGTGTCTCAACACGATCCCACCACTTCGCCTCTTCAGCACCTGGGGGCTTTGTGCTGCAGGGGAGGTTCCCAAATCAAAGAGTGAATGGCCCTCCACGGTATGACCAGGCAGGGAGCCCTGGAAGCCAGGGAAAGCAGGGCTGACACCAGCCTCCTGGAAGATGACCGGCCTGGCTGTTTTTCAGATGCCAGCTAAGCCACACACAGCCCTGCTCCAATCAGTCATTCCGGAGCAAGGCTCTACTCCCTGAGCTCAAACTCCAGCCGTGCCCAGGACCAAGCCCTGTGTGAGTCTCAGTGATTCACACAAGTCCCACCAGAAGCCCCCAAAGGGCCGCTGTGTCGCACACTGGATCTGGATCAGCCTCTCATGGGAAGGCGGGAAAGGAAGGCCCAGGGCTGTGGGTTCCGGCAGAAAATCTCCAAATCTGCCGAGAAGCCCCTTTCCCAGCAGCAATGACAACTGGCCCGGGACTGTTTCCACCAGGAAGCTGGAACTTAGACCAGGCATATTTATTATCAGGTCGACCCCGGCCTTAGAGAGCAAGAAGCAGCAGGAAGTGATGGGTGGGTCCCAGGGGCACAGCACAGATAGTGCTGCTGGCCTCGGGCACGTGTGATTCTCATCTTCACACCTCCCTCTGCCTGTCTGCACCAGGGTCCCTGCACATCGGGTGGGAGCTGCAAAGATCCCAGCCCAGCAACGGCTGCCAAGTGCCTTCTGCAAATACAGGCACGTCTGGTCATTTCCCAAAGACTTGCAGGGTGGTCCTGATGGAGCACCACCAGTAGGAACTTTTGATGCTAAGACCAAGGAACTCGAAGTCTCACCCAGCCACGGACCAAATGAGCAGACAGCCTGGGAAAAGGAGTGTCCCAAGCTGGGAGACAGGGCTCCTAGGAGTTCTCTCTTAGGGCTTCCATCTAACACACTGTCCCATTATTTAAAAAAAAGAAAAGCCCAGTTCCACTTTAGCACATCCTTGGAGAAGCAGTAGAATGACCAGTTTTGTTACAGATCCATCCTAGCACTCTGCTGAACACCGAGGTGCGATGGCCTCACTAGCAAAGGGCTCTGCGGCTGATTACGTGAGCAGCAGCACAAGCTTCTTCGTGGAACACCATTTTTACCAGAAAGAACAGATGGCAGACAGACCTCGGTTACTCAGACGTGGCATTCGCAGACACTTTCTCCAAGACAGGCAAAGCAAGACTGTCACTCCAAGGAAACAACTGACACTGTTACCAATAGTACAAGTTTTGAGCTTCAGAATAAAAATCGGAATTTTGCAAATGTTTTTGTCACTGTGAACTTGAGACTCTCCAGTGTGTAAGGACTTTCCTAATGGGACTGGGGTGCTAGTGATGACGGATGGTGATTTTTTCTGTGTTGTGTGTGTGATGGTTCGACGTTGATAAGCTCTATAGAATCAGAGAACCGGTATTTTCCAAGTGACCCACACACGGCATCCCCAAATCACACAGGGGTGAAAGATCCGTTCAAAGGGCAAAAGACCCCTGGATTTTATAGAAACGACATAAGAAGTTCATTGATACAGTCTGATTCCACACTGCAACTAACCTTCATGAAGCTACCGCTTGTCAGATTTTGATGTAGAATATCCCTCACTTTCTAAAAGGCCACTTAAATGCTCCCCTTTCCCCCAGCGGCAGAGCCACCAAAGCTGGACATCACTCACTTCCAAAGAGCATTTCACCAGGGACCGAGGCCCCAGGCAAGCATTTCCGCAAAGCTAGACATTAAAGAGATTTGCTAAACTATCATTTCAAACACCCCTCTCCTCTCTCGTCTTTGTCTTGGAAAATATAATAAATTTTTACAAAAATATACTATTTATATGAACAAGCAATAGGTTTTTATTTATATTTTTAAGTTGTAACTATAGAAAAATATGTTTAAGTATTTCTCAGTTTTAATATCAAACACAGTCTCTCTCCTGTGCCTGTGTGTGTGTGTGTATATCCCATTTGGAATCTTCATCATTCTTAAATGTTTTTGTTTTTCTTTTTGTTTGTTTTTTGGGTTTTTTTTTTTGAGACAGAGCCTCAAGCTGTCCCCCTGGGTAGAGTGCGGTGGCATTACAGCTCACAGCAACCTCCAACTCCTGGGCTCAAGCGAGTCTCCTGCCTCCGCCTCCCAAGTAGCTGGGACCACAGGCGCCCGCCACAACGCCTGGCTATTTTTTGGTTGCAGCCATCATTGTTGTTTGTCAGGCTGGGCTGGATTCGAACCTGCCACCTTAGGTGTACGTGGCTGGAGCCTTAGCTGCTTGAGCCACAGGCAACAAGCCATTCTGAAATGTTTAGATGGCTCCTGACACCAAATAAACATACATTCTTTTTTTTTTTTTTTTGGCAGTTTTATTTTGTTTGTTTGTTTTTTTGACTGGGGTCAGGTTTGAACCCTCCACCTCCAGCATACTGGCCAGTGCCCCACCCCTTTAAGCCACAAGTGCCGCCCCTAAACATATATTCTTGAGGGAAAGGAACCGGGGATGGGGTGGGAGGCCGCAGGGAGAGAGTTAAGTGTGAAGAAAAAGACATTCCCTCTGCCACAGTTTCCTAACTTGTGAGTTGCGACAACCGTCCTGGCCCATCCTTTGTGAGTCATGGTGAACGAAGCAGACTTGTTTAAAGTCCTTACCGAGTCCTCCTTCACTGTGTCCTTTTTGAAAAAAAACACATTAGGCAAAATACAACATTTGCACCACCAAGCCGTGACCCAGAAATCAGTGGGTCCCTGTTGGCCTCTTCTCCTGGTCACCAGTGAAGCGGGCAGGAGGACGGAGCCAATTCTTCCCTGGCCTTACGTCTTTGTCCGTCAGCAGACCTGTCCCCTCCACACCAGCCCTGGGCTCTCCAGGAGACTGTGTCGGCCACGTGCCCACGTCCCTTGGTCCTGCTGCTTCCTGCCACTGCCACTGCCCCTGAATTGTTTCATGTCCCTCCAGCCACCGGGAGGAGAAAGCAGGGGCCGAGGAAATGTTCTGCAGGCTTTTTTCCATGAGATCTCTGCTCTGGCAGCCAAGCAGGGCTGGGGGGTAGTCAGCGGTTAATTATTCTGCCTCTCTGCACATAGCATTAGCCGTGCTCATAGTTACTTTGCGTGGTTCCTCTGCGAGTTTCCTTGCTAACTAGCTGTCCTGCTAGGGAACCGGGAGGTTGGGGGCAGCCTGTGTCCTGGCTTCCAGAGCAGCACCTGCGCTCAGCCGGCACTCAGTAAACAGCATGGAAGTGTGTGTGAGTGGACAGGATGGAGAGGGAAGCATTCTGCTTCTAAGAAGGGAAAACCTTCCTCCCCTGAAAATCCTCTGAAGTACCCTGAGGTTTGGACACAAATATAAGGAAAGGGCATTCTTTTCAGTAAAGATAATCTCTGCTTTTCTTCTTGCTTCAAACCTCCATTGTGGGAAGAAAGGGCCCTGGGCTGCATCTTCTCAGCAGGTGGGCGATGGGGCAAGAAGAAGGGAAAGGGGAAATTCAAGACAGAAGGCACCCAAGTGCGGTGGCTCGCTCCTGTAATCCCATCACTCTGGGAGGCCGAAGCGACTGGATTGCCTGAGCTTACAGGTTCAAGACCAGCCTGAGCCAGAGTGACACCCCTGTCTCTAAAAATAGCCAGGCATTGTGATGGGTGCCTGGAATCCCAGCTACTTGGGAGGCTGAAGCAAGAGAATTGCTTGAACCCAAGAGTTTGAGGTTGCTGTGAGCAATGACACCATGGCACTCGAATAGTCTCTAAGTGAGACTGAGTCTCAAATAAAAAAGAAGAAGAAAGAGCACAAGGTCAGCATCTCTAGACATTGCCCACCACACCCTCAGTTAAACTTTTATTAGGGTGGTTCCTGCTGGTTCTGTGGGTATAAGGGTGGAAGCCCCGGACACCTGTCTAAACAGGACGGGCCTCAGGCAACTACAAGGCAGGGGCGTCTGCCAATGGTGGGGGAGGACTCTGCTCCTTCTTAAGCTGCAGCCATTCAAGCCAGAGCTCAAAATCCAGCCAGCTGACCCTTGGTGGACACCAGGATGGTGGTGTCTCTGCCATGCCACCCGCACCTTCCAGTATGGCCAACCAGCTGACCAAGGAGCAGGTGACTCTGTACCAGGAGGCCCTCTCTGTTTCACAGGAACTGGACAGCACCAGCACAACCCAGGACATGGGCACTGTCACGCAGGCCCTGGGCCAGAGCCCCACCAAGGCCAAGCTCCAGAACGTAATGAGCCAGATGGACTAGGATGGCAAGGGCACTGTCAACTTTCCCAGGTTCCTGGGCCTGAAGGCCAAGAGATGAAGGACCCGGACAGTGAGGCGGAGATCCGGGAGGCCTTCAGCACGTCCATAAGGATGGCAGCAGCTGCATCCATGATGCAGGGCTGATGCATGTGCTGACCCAGCTGGGGGAGAAGCTGAGTGATGGAGACGTGGATGAGGCAATACAGGCTGCAGACACGGATGGGGACGGCCAGGTGAACTACAAGGAGTTTGTCCATAGGCTGGTGCCCAAATGAGGCTGGAGGCCACCATGCTGGTCTGTGCACCTGACCCGCAGTGTCCACTTCCCTCTGTGGCGAGAGCTCCAGGCCTCAGGCGTCCTCTCTTCTCACACCACCAGCTTCCTCTGGGCACTGCAGCTTCTTGAGCAAGGTCAACGCACCCAGCCTCTGCATCTCACTTTCTGCGTCCCTTCTGTTGTGCCGACCTTCCCACCTGCTCAACCACAATGACATAGAATGTTCTCCTCACTTGCCAGCCACAAAACCTGCATCACTCACTCAGGGGTGGAACAAGAGGTGATCTTCCGATGTGTAGGCAATAGACCAAAGGACTTTGCCGTCCACCAGGATGATACCTCAGAGGCCCCTGGGCAGGATCCCTAAGGAGTACCCAACACCCTAACAGGGGATCTGCAGCCCTCCGTCCATGCAGCCCTCTGTCCATGCTAGAATTATGGATGACTCTGGGACTGCATACTCCACCTGCTGTCAGATATGGGAGGGTGATGACAGCTCTGGTCTGAAGTGCGTGGTGGTGGTGGCTGAGGCTTTTGCACGGAGCTCAGGCCTTTAAGAAACATCCCTCCACCCGGCCTGCACGGAAACTCTGCCGCCCTCCAGGGCAGCTGCTTTTCTTCTCGTCCTTGTCTTATAAACGAGGACACAGAAAGATGGAGAACCCACAGCTGAGTGGGATTTGCACACAGGGCTGAGCCCCCATGGCCTGCATGCGACTTTCACACTGCCTCCACGGTCTGTGAGGCATGGGAACGCGTCCTTACACTCCTGGCACAGAGCAGGTGCTTGGTATTTTACAGCTACCATACTGCTCTCTTAAGGAGCCTTCCTGCTCTGACGTCAAGGCTTGCCAACATGTTTCCACCCTCTCCACGGCCCCAAGGACAAGAAGGGCGCGGGAAGGGCTCAGGAGGCACTTGACTTCTGAGGGGACACTGGTGGTGGGGTCTCAGGTGAGCACTGGGCCCAAGGCAGGTGTAATCATGACTCCTTTTGCAGGGGGTACAGAAGCAAGGACACACCCACAGCCAGCAGGGCCTTCGGGGCTCCACTAGCTGAGCTAATCCCCTGCCATCCCCGGGATTGGTCAGCACCGCCTCATGGAGACTTGGGAATGAGTTTGGTCATGCTCGGACAGTGTCCAGGCATCAATGGACAGTGGCTCTCTCTGGGCCCATGAACAGCAGAGCCACGGCAGAGTATCAGCCACCAGTCAAAAAGAAGGGGCACACAAGGTAGGACGTCTCCTAAATTCTGCAGGAAGGAGAGAAGCAGAGGTCAACGGGGAGTCTTTGCAGTCCCTGCCACAGATGTGGCCGAGGTTTGTGTCTAATCCCCTGCTCCCCAGGTGTGGGCCTGAGGAAGCTCTGGCAAGGGTCAGAACTGACGTAACACTTCCCTTTTCTTGTAGTTGTTGAATGACTGAACTGGATTTAAACCACCTTCCCTCATCCCCCAAAAAGGTGCTCTCCGACTGCAGCTCCAAACAACATTCCAACCATCCTGGGGGAGGAATTTATAAATACGGTCTCAGCTTTCATGAGCTTTCCCCAGGCCCCTCATAAATCAGGACTTGGCTCCTGCTCTCACGGACTATATAAAGCACACCTCTGACTCTCCGGCTTCCAATTTTAATGCAATGTAGCCCAGCCCTGCTGCCCCTGTTTATCTTCACAGATTCCGGGAGCCTGTTCAAAGGCTCCCAGAGCCACCCAGCTAAAAACGGCTCGGTGCCTGCTGGAAATGGACTAACCAAAATCGCGTTAGGGGTGAAACCATCCCATAAAGAGTGGAAGCAGTGGAAACAGGAGAAGTAAAGCCAAATAACACAAAACCAGAAACTACCTCTGAGAAAGGTCTGGGCCCAAACCACCTGCTGACCTCCTCCCCACCGTCCTGCTCTGCTAGTGGTGTTTTCCACAGCAACAGCTGGGGATGAGGCTGAGAGAGGAAGGGAGCACCTGGGAAAGGCCTCCCACCCCCCACGGGCTGGTGCTGGGGTGCGGCAGGGAAGAGAAAGGCTTGGAAGGGACCCAGAAATGCTGGCAGCGTTTCCAGAACCAGAGAGTGGATACATGGAACAGTGGTTGGGAGAACCATGTGCAGTGCCCTGAACACCTTCTTCTGGTCTTCCTCCTTCTCGGGTGCTTAGGGAAAAAAGAGAAGTGCACAGGGAGGAGGCACCTGAAGGTCACCGGGGCTGCCCTGCCCACCTGCAGGAGCTGGACAGCAGGTGACCCCTGGAGTCTGGCCGTGTGTGGCCTGCTAGCCACGGTCCCCAACCTAGCTGGACTCCTCCATGGCCGCCGCATGCCCCAGAGACTCTGCTCTGGAGCCCACCCTGGGGCTGACACGAGATGCCTGTCTTGCGTTAGCTCATCTAATCCTCAAGCCAAATTGCAAGGTAGCTACTGTTATTAGCCAGCTTTACAGAAGAGAAGATTGAGGCTTTGAGACTTTGGATAACTTCCCACGGCTGTATATCTGGTGAATCAGAGCACAGTCCTGGGGGTGACCAAGTCCCCAGGCTCTCACTCTTCCCCTGCGCCACCGAGGAGCTCCCAGGGCAAGTGCACGGGGGAGGACAGCTCTGTGGAGAGGCCTTGGCAGCGGCAGGAGAGGCCTGGAGGTGGAAACAGCTGCAGCGTTTGCCTGGGCAGACAGGGCCTGGAGAGGAGAAAAAGGAGATCCATCAGTGCTGGGATCATCCAGGGCCCACAGGAACCAGCCGCTGGGTCAGCGTCCCATGTGGAGCATGTCGCCTCACTGCCTCCAGCCCCCCACAGGACCTTTCTCTGGAGAGCTCTGAGCTTGGTTTAAGGCTCTGCTGTTGCGGTCTTAAAATCCTTGATAGTTTTTCAATGAGGGACCCTGTGTTTTCATTTTGACTGGGCCCTGCAAATTGTGTGGCTGCCCTGCTCACTATGGGCCCCACCCTCCGCTCCCAGGGCAGAGCCTGCCCCAGGGACAGTCAGATCTCAGGCTTCCCCTGCCCCATGGGACCCCTCGGCCTCTCAGACTGGAGGTCAGAGCAGGGGCTCTGAGGGTGACGGGCTGGTGTCTGTTTCTGCTCAGCCTGGTGACACACTTTGGCTTTCTCTTTTGTTTGCTTCTTTGTCCAGAAAGCACCCCTGATACTGTCGGGTTACAGCTGAGTGGGGGAAGGGCGTTCTAGGGATGCCAGTCGCCTGTGGACTTGAGGGAACCCAGACACAGACGCAGCAGAATGACGCCCACTTCTCAACTCCCCGCCTCCCGCTGGACCGGTTGGTCAGGCTGGCTCAGCCTGTTTTCTCTGGCCACAGTGGGCTTTGAGCCCCAGAATTTTCCCAGGGCAGTCCCAGCCTGGGAAAACCAGTAGACCACAGGTTTGCTTGGGAGACAGGTTCTGAGAACCCAGAGTGTGTGATCAGCCTGGCCCAGGATTGTAAACTCTGCCCCAGATACCGGGTCATCACGATCACCACCCCAAGAAGGGAGGGCAGAGAGAAGCTCAGATTAGAGAATCTTGTGAAAGAAAACACTGGGCAGCATTTAGATTAAGGTCTTTCCACTCAGGAGAGAGATTAGGCAGAAGAAGGTAAAGGGTTTGTTCTTTTCCAGTAAGAACTAAATGATCTTAAACATCAGAGGAGAGGATTACAGTGAAGAACTATCTCACAATAGCACAGATCTGGAGATGCCCCTGGGGAAAGTGAACTGGAGAAAACTCAACCTGCCCACAGGAGCCGTCTGTGTAGGATAACGTGTGCCTTTGCGTCCCTGAAGCCTCCCTCACGCACTGCGCGTGGATGGCTCTCCAGCCAAGGCTCACGATGAATAAGGAAACCTCTGACCTCACGCTCGAAAGCTTTCTCAAACTATCCCAAGAGATGCCAGCTGCATTTCCAAGAAATAGGCTATCCAAATAAAATCCCTGGTCCAAACTCCCCTGCCTAAGTTTCAGAGGAAATTTTCAGTCCTTGAATCCCGGCCAGTCTTGGTGGCCTGATGCAGGCCCCAGTTCTGCACAGTCATAACGTTAAGAAACAGTGTTCCCAGCGGAGAGTCTCGCAGGATGGAGAAAGATGCTATCTGTAACCCAAAACCTGTGGGGAAACTTTAGTTCTGTTGCCAAAGAGAGGTTTCCACTAAAAGAGAACAAAAACACGCAAAGAGGTTTTGCAACAACCAAGCTTTCTGTTTAAAAAGAAAAAAAAAACCTGAGGGACCTTAGGAAGCTCTAAAGAAGACCAGAGAGAGATTTCTCTAAGCCAGAAGGAGGACAGGGGCTTCAGCAGGCAGGCGTGTGTGACCGTGGACGTGACCTGTGTGCGATCTCAGCGCTAACCCTCCGCCAGCCCCCTGGAGGGTGGGAAAGGACCATTTCCCTCCTATGGGATCATATCTTTATCATTATGGCTTGGTTTTTTCTTTTTTTTTTTTTCCTGTAGTGATTGTGTTTGGAGACTGATTAAAAAGATTACCTCTTTCTAATTTTTATTTTATTTTGGATTAATGTGAGGCTACATAAGATTAGGTTGCAATTTTGTGTCCTCCATCGAGGAAGTGTGTTATTTACCCCAACGCTGTGCCCACTGGGTGAGAACCCCTTCCCCACTCCCTGCTGATTGAATGTAATTGAGCGATTCTCTCATGTGAGCCTGTGATTGTTAATGTACTAGTTTCAACGAGTACAGCCTCTGTGGAAAGAAGTATGGAGAGCTAAAAAGAGACCTTCCATTTGATCCTGCAATCCCAATACTAGGTATCAATCCAAAGGGGAGAAAAGACATTTTACCACAAGGACGTTTGCACCTGAATGTTTACAGCAGCTAAATTCATAAAGATGTGGAAACAGCCCTAGTGCCCTTCAGCCCATGGTAGACGGACGCCGTGGAACACTATTCAGCCATAAAAAGATGGAGATTTGGGGCGGCACCTGTGGCTCAAAGGAGTAGGGCACTGGCCCCATATGCCGGAGGTGGCAGGTTCAAAGCCAACCCCGGCCAAAAACTGCAAAAAAAAAGGAGATTTTGTATCTTTGTAACAACTTGGAAGGGGTTGGAGAACACTCTCCTAAGTGTAGCATCACAGGAATGGAAAAACCAGCACGCATGTGCTCAGTGCCAGCTCACACTCGTAGACCAGCAACCACAGGCCCACACGCATTCATCTCAGTGCACACTCGGCTCATCCCTTCACACACGGTCCTACAACGCCTCCTGACCGGCTACTGCGGGCGGGCACTGCGCTATCTATAGACACAGACTGACTCCCGCCTTCAGGAAGCTGGCGTGTGACAAACGCACCAACAGGGTGCCACACACATCTCGGAGCTGGAATCTCTGCAGTACGGGTCATGTGAGCCACAGAGGCTGCCGGCACATCCACCACTGCACGGGCTCCATCACGCTGTGTCTTCCCAAGAAGTGGAAACTTTGCTTGAAGGTGTAGGACCTCCCAGCCACCAGTGCCTCTTCCCCTTCCTCTGGGGCCCAGTACCAGGGGGTACATTCATGTGGCGGGAAGACCTCAGGCTCGGGGTCCTCGTGCCATGGTGCCGGGATGCAGTGGGGATATTCCTGAAGCCAGGTCCACGCTGGGACATCCGGGGATAATCCAAAGGCACTCAAAGTGACTGCAGCCCTCCTCGGTTAGTGTGGCAGGGGACAGCTATTTGACAGAAATGCTTTGCAAATTTTACAAATTCGAGGCCTCTCCACAGAGGTGCCCTTCCCAGTGAGAAACAGATAAGCTTTGCAAATTTTACAAAACTATAAGAACATTGTAGGCACATTGGGAGGCCTTCCCAGGGTGTTGGAAGCAACCCCTCAAGAGAAGGCCTGAAACAGAGGCTTCCGCTGAATTTTCACCATGATGAGCACCTGTTTGGGTGAAGGAACTGTTAATGTCTCCCACTATTTCTAGATTTTTAAATATTCTTTTTTTTTTTTTTTTTGAGACAGACCCTCAAGCTATCGCCCTGGGTAGAGTGTGGTGGTGTCACAGCTCACAGCCACCTCCAACTCCTGGGCTTAAGCGGTTCTCTTGCCTCAGCCTCCCAAGTAGCTGGGACTATAGGCGCCCACCACAACACCCAGCTATTTTTTGATAGTAGTTGTCATTGTTGTTTGGCAGGCCCGGGCCGGATTCAAACCCGTCAGCTGTGGTGTATGTGGCTGGCGCCTTAGCCACTTGAGCTACAGGGGCCACCATGAATGTCCTTGATCACATTTTTCCCTGTGGAAAAAAAGAGAAGTCACCCCAACTGCTTGGATTCTTAGCCCTTTAGGTGGCCTCGGGTCTACCTTCAAGAGTCACAAGCCCAGTCTTAAAGCAGGTTTCTTCATAAATGCCAATAAATGCCCCGATCAGCAGGACCAGAGCATCTGTTTGGTGGTACGTGGGAGCCCCTGCTCACCTCCAGGACAGAAAGAAGGCAGAAGCAGCCAGGGAACCAGAAAAGGACCAGTGAATTGGGAGCATGGCCTTGCCAGATCTGGTGGCCGGAGGGTGAACCCCTTCACATAGCCCCCCAATTCTGCTCAACTTCCTCTTACTACACCAAGCAGGTTTGTCTTAGGGATGAAGATTCCTAATTAAATAGGATTAGCTATGAGTATTAGGAAACAGGTACCTCCTGGGTCTCAGCATGCAACGTACATCACCTTTAGCCCTCGCAGGAATCTCCCAGGTAGGCATTGCACCCATCCGACAGATGAGGAAGCTGAGATTCCTCCAGGCTAAGTAACACCAGAAGTAGCAAAGCAGCTCTGGGAACCAGGTCGCGACGCCAAAGCCCACACTCCCCTCACTGGTGATGACATCGGGACACCCTGGATGTCCTGGCCAGCTATGCCTGGGATCTGCCCGGGGTGGAGCCAGCTAGACTCAGAGCACCAGAAGAAGTGAGCAATGTGCTGAGGGTCTCTGTACCCCAGGAGGTGGATGGGAGCTGCCCACCTGAGCCCACATCCCTCCCCCAGGCCTGGGGTCACCTTGTGCTTAGTCTGGTGTCTCTCCTCCCTTCTTCCCTTGCAAAGCCCTTTGTGTAATGGTTTTCTCTTCCAACTCAATTTCAAGAACTATTTAGCCAAGGAGGGCCCCTCAGCGTGTCTGTTTTTGTTGACAGGAAGCATTAGTCGTGAGTCATTCCAAAGGCAGCCCATCAAACAGCAGGGCACGTGGCCAGGCCAATGTACACAGGTCTGGAGGAGTCTGGGGGCCAGTGCACCGCAGGTCTGGAGGCTTCTGGGGTGAGCAAGGCCAGAATGTGGGGTGTTAGGACCAGAGTGTGCTAGGCATTACCCTCCCCATACGGGTCAGAAAGGATAGTCCCCAGGGGAGGAGCCTCAGGTCAGACCACAAGCTGGACAGAACTCAGACTGCAGGCTGAGTGAAGCTATTGCAGTTCTATTTCAGGGAGCCCAGCACAGCAGGGTCAAGGACACTCTCCTGACAGACAGTGGCCGGGAGGAGAAGAGTCACAGGCAATCTGCAGCTCTGAGCATCCTTGGAGGACAAGCCACAGCCCGTCCAGCCTCGTCACAGGACATAAAGTCCAGCTGTCTTCTTCTGCCATCCAAAACCAGCTCCCGGGTGTGACAGCCATGAAGACCGCCCTTGGTTCCTTCCACGGTGTCCCACCTGTGGATGAACTTCTGTCTTCGATGTAACACCGTCCTCAGGATGTGGCTGAAAGCCCAAAGAAGCATGAGACAGAATTTCTGCCCTTGAGAAATGTGTATGCAAAGTAGGGATCAAAATATAGATAGGCAGGACGGGAGACGTGGTGACACCCTCCACTTAAGATTGTGTTTTCCTAACACTGAGAGGTTTTTGTTTGTTTTGTTTTGTTTTGTTTGAGACAGAGACTTACTATGTTATCCTCGGTAGAGAGCTGTCGTGTCACAGCTCACAGAAACTGCAAACTCTTGGGCTTAAGTGATTCTCTTGCCTCAGCCTCCCAAGTAGCTGGGACTACAGGCACCCACCCAACACCTGGCTATTTTTTGATGCAGTTGTCATTGTTGTTTAACTGGCCCAGGCCAGGTTTGAACCCTCCAGCCTCCGTGTATGTGGCTGGTGCTGTAACCGCTGTGCTGCAGGCACCAAGCCAACGCTGAGAGTTTTAAGGATTCAGAAATTGGAGAAAAGCTCAACACCTGAGGTCCTAATAGACACCTCAGTATTTCCAGTTCAATATGTTTATATAACAGATAGAATTTCCTGAATGCCAACTATGGACCAAGTACCTTACACGAATTGACTTATTTCGTTTTTATAACAAACTATTATCATGCCCATCTCACATATGAGAAAACTGAGGTTTCCAAGATCACACAGGGTGGCAGAGACAGGATTCTGACATGAGCCTGCTGACCACAGAGCAGGTGTCTTCCCAGTAGGCTCCCCACTTCCCTGACCAGAGGGTGGCCAGCTTTAGTCCAGGGCTAAACCTACACAAACTATAACAGGGGTAAACACACCTTTCCCTCATGTTGCTGAGTGGTCCCTGATCCCTCCTAAACCAGACGTGCTTGTTCCTCCACTGACTTTCTCTGTTCATGGTAAAAATCTTACCAGCGCCGTCTGTGCCGGGCACATCCTAGGCACCCCAGGCACATCCAGGCCCAGGGATATCCAAATGATGTTACCGACCTCCACAAGCTCCCATTCTGCCAACTTCCTGCCCCACCTCCCTTTCTTGGGGCCATACAGCCAAGACCAGCATGGGCCTAGGGAATGTTCCAGAAGGGCTTGAACTGCCCAAAGCTGTAGCTCATTCCTTTGCAGAGGCCTTATTGGTCTCACAACTTCATGATACATGGTTTAGGCCAGGCGAGGTAGTTCACACCTGTAATCCCGGCACTCTGGGAGGCTGTGGTGGGTGATTGCTTGAGCTCAGGAGTTCAAGACCAGCTTAAGCAAAAGCAAGACCCTGTTTCTAAAAATAGCCTGAGCAAGAGTAAGACCTTGTCTCTACTAAAAATAGAAAAATCAGGTGAGTGTTGTGGCAAGCAGCTATAGTTCTAGCTACTCAGGAGGCTAAGGCAGGAGGATCACTTGAGCCTAGGAGTTTGAGGTTGCTGTGAGCTCTGACACTGCAGCACTCTACCCAGGGTGACAGAATGAGACTCTTAAAAAAAAAAAAAGCCACCTGATGTTGTTAGATAAGCAGGGACCAGAGACCCCAAAAGGCTTGAATTCGAGTCCCAGACCTGCCCCAGAGACTAGCTTATCCGGGCAGCACCATCATTCTGCCTCACCCCGGCTCCCAGATTACAGAGGTGGGTCACAGACACCCACTCGGGGCAGGCCTGACAGGACCCCACTCATGGCTTCTAGGGTACACCTTTTTTTCTTTAAATATCTAAGATCACACACTTCTTACAATTAAAAGCATCTTTAAATTAGATCTGGCAGCCCTTGCCTGGCCACAGGCGTGGGAGAGGCTGGAGGGGGACGCAGGACACCCCGGAGGGCAGCAGCTCTGCTCACCACTTATGAAAGTTTCAAAACTTACAGATTGCCCGAGTTATAAATGAGCAGTTTATTGTCCGTTCATTGTACCTCCACAAAGCTGCTGTGTTTGTTAACGCTCAGTCAGGGATATCTTACTCCAAGAGGAAAAGTTACCACTGACAACATATTTTCTTACTGGCACGCAAGGTCATGGGCACCTGGCCGGGTGACGGGCACTCAGTCGGTGAGAGCTGAGCCCCTCTCATGTCTCAGCACCAGTCCTCCCCACGAAAGGCCTGGGTACCACACCACGCCAGGCTTTAACACCACACAGTGCTCCAGGGATACTGTTTTTGCTCTGTCTGTCCTTCCGGGCAGGTGTGGGCTGGGCACTGCTTGGCCTACTTTTAACAGATAAAGAAATGAAGCCTGAGGGAGAAAGCTCAAAAGTTCTCATAACGTCATCTGCTGAGTGAAAACAGAAACGCCCAACTTCTTCACTCTCAGCTTGGGCTGCTGGGTCCACCCCACTGGGGCCCCCAGAAATGCCCACCACCTTCCCTGCCCGTGTGCCCACAGCCACCCAGCCCAGCTCCCCCAGAGCACACAGGCCTCCTCCTGCAGCCAGCATGTCCAGGAGTGGAGGCCCTTTCCTTTCCGTCCACCTTCTGGTTTCTCTTCACGAAGCTGGGCCCACTTACACTGAATTATGGGCTTTAGGCCCACCAGTCTTAGAAGCAAAGGCATAACAGTCCCCCAAGGGCACAATTCCATGTGCTGGAGGAACGAATCAACAGTACTGAATCCATCCTGGGACAGGGACGCCATGTGCAGGCTCACAGATTGCACTCTGTACAACTGCAGGGGGCCACCAGCCACACAGTGACCCACCTGGAAGAATTTATAATTTAGTGAGGACAAACAAATCTAAATATAGGTCTTTCTGCGCTATGCCCAAGAGGGTTAGGATCAGGCAGACTGGTCCACGGCCAGCACCAGGACTGACAGTCTTTGACTGGCAGGGTACTAAGGGACCCAGTTCCAGGCCCTGCTCAGGCAGTAACTAGCTTTTTAACCTTTGGCAACGAACAAACTTAATCATATCACAACAATATAAAGTGCATGAAAGAACTGCAGAAGTATGAAAATGTAAGCATTATACATCATTTAAAAAATCAAAACCTGGCTGGAGTAACAGGCCCAGAAGTGCCTTCTGGCCAGGCCGGTGTCCCAGCCGTGCACTCCTCCGACGTGAAGGCAGAGGCAGGACTGCAGAGGACTCTGGATGGGGCGGGGAGGAGGCAGGTGGGTGAGCCAGCCACACCCTCTGAGAACACGGGAGCAAACACACGGACACACGGGCGGGCGTTGGGCTGCTTCTGCGACTGTGTTCACCCAGCAAGCACCGGGACAGAGAAGCTTTTATGAGCTTAGAGCAGCCTGACTTTACTCAGCGGTCTCCCGTGAAGATGAGCTTAGAGGGGCCTGACTTACTCGGCGATCTTTCGTCTCCTTCTCCCGCAGGAGGAAAAACACCCAACCTCTCTGTCTGGGTCCTCAGGTTCCTTTGACGGCTGTCAGCTTTGGTTTAAGGGAACAGGATGAGTTTTTCAGAAGACTTTCCCAGGCCCCATCTGTGCCCAGGGTGAGGAGGGGCAGAACAGAGGCCCTGTGGGGTGGCCCTGCCCTGTGTACTGAGTCCTCAGTGCCCCCTAGCTGAGCTGGCTCACGCAATCCTCACCCCACCTGAGAGGAAAAGGCCTGGCCCCGTTCTCTGGATCAAGAAACACTGCTGACTGTGGTTGAAGAACTTCGTAAGGTCACACAGATGAGGGGAGTCCGACCCCAAAGTCTCTACTCTTTCCGCCAGCCTGTGTCTGCTCTGCAGGGAGCCCCTAGCCTCACTCATCCCCACCACATTCCCCAGCCCCCCAGATCTGCCAAGCAGGCCGTATAATGGCTGAGCCTGAAACTGTGATTCAATCACTTGAGACAGGCCCCCAGTGTCTGGGAGAAGCGACAAGTTCAAACTCTAACTCAAGCATGTAGAAAGCCCAACATCAGCTCCTGCTCCTGCCCTGGGCTGCAGGGCCCACGCTAGGGGGCTGAGGAGGGGGCTCAGACCCTCCTTCCCTGGCCCTACTGCACACGCTTTCACACTTGAGCATACGTACACACTCGTGCACACACAGGCCCTCCCGGCCAGAGAGCTCTGCGTCAAGGTGAGGCCACACCCTGCACACAGCTCCTACCTCCCTCAGGGTGACTCAGATGGGCGCGACTCTGAGGGGGCACGGGGTGCTGGTGTGGGGAGTTAAGTCAACTGAATGCCATTTCCCATCAGAGTTCCCCGGAAGGGAGGGAGGGAGGGAAGGCCTTGAAGTCCACATCAAGGCCGTGGCTCTGGGCTTTCCCTTGGAGGAAAGACTCTTCAGCAGCAGATAACAGTCACCTGTGCCACCCTGGACCAGGCCCAGCAATCTCAAAGCTCCCCCCACACGTAAGCACACATATGCACACACGTGCACACACATGCATGCAAGCACACAAATGGCCACATGTGTGCACACTCACATAAGCACACACATAAACACACACATGCACACATACACAACTGGGTCCCAAACACTGATGCTGAACGGACAAAAAATGGGGACGCTCACTCACTGTTGTCACTATTACCAGCATTTACTGAACGCTTGGCTTTCCTCGAAAAGAATAAAGTACCACTTAATTCCCACAACAACCCAGTGAAGTGGGAACTTTAGAGGAAGTAAATTTAATTTAATCAAGTGATTGAGTTTAATTTACATGTAACTGAGGTTCTCTGGGCAGCCCCCAGACCAGACGGTGGGCAGGGAGCATTCCCAAATAGAAACAGAGATGAGGCGCCTGCGGTGACAGCGCCCTGGAACCCATCTGAGCACATCTGACCTGCTGTGGCTTGTGACCAACTCTTGCCTGCTGGGACTGGCTGGCTCTCAGCTATGGATTCCCAAATTCAGCTCCCAGTCCCTGTACCACTCAGTTGCAGTAGTCACGTAGGGACTCACAGCACAGGGGCACCCTCAGGCCAAGTTTGGTTTAATTTGTCAACACCATTTATCCCAGTTTCCCGATGAGGTGATCAGGGCCCAGAGCTGGGTGACTCCTCCAAGCTCCCACAGCTGGTGGGTGGCAGATGAGCCAGACCCAAGTCCCTCCCTTTTCCCATCTGGGCAGTGCCTCTGTGGTCAAGCCTCTCCTGCTCCTGTGACAATGGCCTTAGCCCATCCCACATGCTGCTGTGTCCAGCCAGGAGGCCCTGCCAGCCCCCATTCCTGGCCAGCTTCTGATTCCCAGGCAGGTCCACAGCGGGTGGGTGGAGGGCACAGGTGCCTGCATAATGCCACTCCAGCTCCTGGGCGTCAGGGCTAAGGGGACACTTCAGCCCATCACAGAGACCGTCCAGGCTTGCCTTGTTCCTGGAGGCCCTTGCTTTTCTAGAAGCTTCTAGACCTCCCAAGGGCCCACCAGAACCTGAGCACCCACCCCAGGTGGAACCAGTTTGAACTTGCCTAGGGAACCGGTTGGGGCAGCCAGGGTGGAGTTTACCCATGGAAGGACTGTGGGCTCCCTGAGAGAGGGCTCAGCGAGGGCAGGAGTTCCCAGGCCTGGGTGACTCACCCAAGACTCTCTTCCGGGCCAGGCCCCACTGCCTCATCTCCTAGTCCTAGCAAGAGGCCCCCGAAAGAAGGGTGGACAAATGTCTGCCTTGGACACAGGGGTCCCACAGACCACTGTGCAAGTGCTCCAGGATTCAGACCCCAGCTCTGTGTGGCCCAGCTAAGCATCTCTGTGCAGGGACATCAGCAGGGGAGAAATGTGGGTACATGTCGCTATCAGGGCAACCGAGGACTCGAACTCCTGAAGGTCCAGGCCACGCCCACCCCCACACACCTGCACAGGTGCAGTCACCAACTTGGTGACTAAAAAGGTAAAACAGGGGAACCCTGCCATATTACCTCTGAGGACAAGGGAGCAAGGGGAAGGGTCTGGATTCCCCCCCTTGGTCTGGGGTCCCCATCCTTAGACGAAGGGGCTCTAGCTGCTGGGGTGTCCAAATTGGTTCAAGGAAGTGGCTCTGGCTAGTGTTGGAGAAACTGCAGGTGGATGACTCAGCCTCTGTGACAGGAAGGAGCCACTGATGCCAGGCGTGCCCAGAGCACGGGGCCTCGGACCTCAAGGTCTGGTTTCTGATCTCGGGGTGCCCAAGGTGCAAGGGAGCTGCAGCCCTCTCCAAGGTGACCACAGAGGCAGCCCTTTGTGTCCTCTCAGGTGCCGAGTTCCCTGAGCCATGCCCCTCCCTGAACTCTGCACGGGACCCTTATCCCTGACACCACTCCAGAACTGTCCTGACCCAACAGCTGTCTCTGCCCAGTGGAGACCTCTGTCCGTGATGATGCCAACAGATGCCACACAGAAGCTGTGGGTCACTGAGGCCCTACCCCCACTCCTGCCTCTTGGATCCTGAGGAAGAATGAGGTTGTCAAAACCCCACTTTACAGAGAAGGCCAGAAAAGATGGTTCCCTGCTTTGCCTGTGGGGGACAGCAGGAAACAGGGCCAACTTGAGTCAGGGTAACTGAGGAGGTGTAAGGATGGGGTCACTCATGAAAGGCAGGGAGGGAGGAGAGGGGCAGCCAGATGCCACACCACCAAGAGCACAGGGTCCCTGGTGATGGCCCCTGTGGGGCAGTGTCCTGGGGGATAGGAGGAAGTGGACCTGAACAGTCAACCAGGAAGCACGGGGATACCCCAAAGACATCGGGCAGCCCAGCTCTACCTGGAGGGAACCCACCTTTCTACAAAGACTACCCTGGCCACATGGCACCTCTGCCTTCCCAGGAACCCACAGGCCTGGGGGATAAACACAAGCCCAGCCCAAGGGTCCTAAAAGGAATTCTAGAGAGATAAGGAGGCTTGTGAGGGTCTCAGGATATTTTGGGGGTGGTTCAGTGGAGCTCCAGACCCCTTCAGAGTGACCCAAAGCTTGGGTCTGAGAACACCTTGGAGGCTGGTCTGGGCTTGCCCCTCTCTCCAGCAGATTCTGGTTCGTCCTCAGGGAGCCACTTGGATCCAAAGCCAGATCTGAGGTGACACATGGGACCTGCATCTCTGTTGCCCAAGGCTCCCCACCTGCGGCACCTCCAGAGTGCCACTTGAAGCTTCTATGGGGCACCGCCCTCTGAGACCACCCCAACCCCTTACCCCTGAGCTCCCAGGATGTCCATACAGCAATGTGCCTCAAAGCAGAGCTGGGTCCAGGGGCATCATGGGACCAGTGTCAACCAGGGAGCCCCCCAGATTCCCCCAAGATCCCCCAAGTTCGCCTGACATGGCCTTTCAGGACACACCTCAGGGTCTGAGCAGGGCCGGCCATGCCCTCCTGGTCAGAGCCAAGCTCCACCAGCTCAGCTCCAAACCAAAACAGTCCTAAGGAAAGCATATCCGCCTGGGCTCCAGGCCAGGCCATTCAAGGTGTTTTCTGATCGAAGATCGCTTCTGCTAATTAAACAAATATTTTCCCAGCACCATCTTGGTTTCTGCTGTTAACATTGGCCAGAGTTGCTGGTACACCAGCAGAGGCCAGCCCCGAGAGGCAGCCCAGGTCGGAAGAGGACAGATGGCACTTCTTCAGTCACCACCAGGGCAAGTCTGCAAACCGGAGCAGATCTGAGTCCAGACAGAGAGGAGGAGGAGGCAAGAAGCACCGCACCGCCAGCTGTGAGCGTCACCACGCTGTCCTGTGAACCCCACTCACTCCCACTCCCTGCCTCCCTCCCTGCGTCCCCCACACACAAAGAAGCACATGAGTGGCTGAAGGATGGTTCCAAATTTGGAGGTTTAAGTGTAGTTTTTCTGTTCTTGCACTGAAGGATGGACAGAGGCAAACCAAAGCCCTTACTCAGAGCAAAGAGCCCGGAAGGGTAGACACAGGTCCCCCACATGGCAGAGCAGATGCCCTCAGACATTCCCTCTGGGAATGTTATTACCAAAAACCCCTCCTCACCCTGGACCCTGGTCCCAGAGAAACGCCTGTGCACATATGCAGGATGTCTGTGAACTTTCTGAAGCCCACCAGGAGCCCCCAACGGGTTCTAAGTTTAGAATACCAACCTGGGGGAAGCCAGGAGGGGTTGCTGGGCGCTGAACTGAAAACAGAATTGTCCCCTTCTCTCAGAAGCCCCAGGGACCCCTGAACAGGAAGCACTTGGCCCAAATCTGCCACGTGAGACTCTGGCCAGCAGGGGCAGCTTAACACCCTTTAGAAGCAATAGCCCTTCCCACTGGACACTGATGGGCTGGGCCTAGCAGAAGCTTCTGTGGAGGAGGGGGCAGGAGACACACACTGGCCCTCGAGTCTCTGAGAAGCCCAATTTGAAGGAGCCAGCTCAGGCATGGGAGGCCCTGGGATTTCCTAGGGAGCCAGATCTAAGCCTCTCCCTCCCGCCCTCCCGCCACCTGTCATGCATGAAACCAACACTCCTTGACGAGCTATTTGTTCCCTCTTTGCAGATCATTCTTTTTCAGGTGATGAAACAAACTAGCCATGCTCAAGGGTTCAACCAGTGATCGTGGACTCATGAGCCAGTTGTATCCTGAAGTATTTCGCATTCAGAGGTGGGGGGGTCACCTTGCTTCAAGGCAGAGCTGTTCTCATATGTTGTTTGTGTTTTCTTAACTTTAAAAAGCAGTATGTGATTCTTATAAGCAATGCCTGCCCAGCCTCCGAATCCAAACCCCTGGGATAAATCACAACTTGAACGTCAAGCATGAGGGTCTCCAAGTGCAACAGGAACGCTGGGCACTCACCAGGCCCCTGACAGGGGTCTCCCCTGGGGTCAGGACTGAAGAGGATCCAGCTCTTGTGGGTTCCGACCCTGATGCCCTGAACTGGTGCAACTCTGAGCCAGACACACGTCCTCTCTCCTCCTGCTGGCTTCCCAAGAGGAAGGGTCGGTTCTTAGCTGACCTCATAAGGTGACAATGAAACCATTGGTCAATGATGGACAGGCCAGCTGAGGTCCAGCACCCCCAGGCTGGATGAAACTAAGAGCTTCAAACCGCCAGGGCAACAGGTCCCTGGCCGCGGACAGCAGGTATCCCTCCCTTCCATACTGGTCCAGGGAAAGGGGAATAAAAACCAGGGCTGCAGCACTGGTAGCACAGTGGTTACGGCACCAGCCGCATACACCAAGGGTGGCAGGTTTGAACCCAGCCCGGGCCAGCTAAACAATGACAACTGCAAAAAACAAACAAAAAAAAAAATAGCCAGTGATATGGCAGGCACCTGTAGTCCCAGCTACTTGGGAGGCTGAGGCAAGAGAATCACTTAAGCCCAAGAGTCAGAGGTTGCTGTGAGCTGTGACATTGCAGCACTGTACAGAGGGCAACAGAGTGAGACTCTGTCTCAAAAATAAAACAACAGCGCTGCACGGAGCTCTCAGTGTAACAGGGCTGGCACGAGATGAGGTCTGAGAGGCTTCACTGGCTCTGAGTCCTGGGGCGCTGTGGTCCCTGCTGCAACATCCTGGGTGCTAAGAGGAGGCCTACAAATCAGGGACCCCCGCAGGGGAACCCAGTCTTCCTCCTCTGTGCCCCAGGCCTCCCGTGGATTGTGCTGTGTCCCTGGGGCCCAGGGACTCGCTGCTCCAGCCCTCTAGCCTGACATGGTCCCCAATAAAACAATCCCCACCTCACATCAAAGAAGACTCAAGTTACGAGCTATGAGGAACTCAGCGTCCTTCCGGAGGGGGTTTTCTCTCTAGACGGGGCTTCCCTCGGGCTCTGCTGAGCCGGCCACAGCGTGTCCTGTTTTCTGGACCGAGGGAATCTGTGGGCACATCAGATCTTAGAGTTGAGAAAATGCCGCCAAACAATACATCAAAGGCAATCTCTTTTCAAAGTAGGGATGGGCTTGTTATGATTCAGGAACAAATTCCACCCAGCATTGCAGAGGGAGGCCTCAGCATAGAGGAACGGCTCTCCCCATCCCTGAATCCCCGCCCCGTGGGGAGCCTCATCAGACCCTGAGCCACAGCACCTTCTCCCCTCGAGGAGTCTGTGCGTGGATCGACCCCGCAGCCCCCTTTCCTCCAGAGGATGGCAGGGGAGGGCCGGGAGGGGCTCCTTCCCCACCCCACATCTTGACCACAGCTAAGGGAGGGATTCCCGAGTCCCCTCATTGAGCCATGAGCCCAGCTGCTGGGCCAGGTGGAGGCAGGTGCTGGGAGAGAAGCCCGAGGACGGTGGCTAGTGGGGGGGCTCCGGCAGAACAGGAACCTCAGTGCCACCCAATGGCACTTCTGCCTTTTGGAGTGTCAGGGTGGCACAGGGTCCCAGGAGCTGCATGCTGAACAATGAGCCGGGCTCCTCTGGAAAGGAGGCAACTGGAGGAGCTGCGGCGGGGTGCAGGGGTGCCGCCCAGTGAAGACAGGTCATCTGGAGGAGCCCCAGGCCATCAGGGACACAGGGTGCTGCAGTCCCTGCAAGTGGGGTCCCCCCAGAGAACCCAGCCGTATGCAAGAGCACCCCCCATAGAAAACCGGCTTAGCTGCCTGGGGTATTGAGGGCACCCAGAACCCTAGGCAGCGGCATGTCTTGGAGGGAAGGAAGGACTCAGCCCTGAAGCTAGGAGGGCTAGACAGAGCTGGATGCCACCCCACCCTGTCTCTGGAACATTTGTCCTCCCACTAGTCAGACTGCAGTCCCCACCAGGACCCAGGAGGGAGACAGGCCACCTTCAGGCCTTCAGGCCTTCCCTAGGTGCCTGAGCAGCACTGTCCTGCAACCCAGCTCCAGGCCACCTGTCTGTGTAGAGTCCCCAAGCCCCATCAGAGGCAGTGCAGCTCCCCAGGGGTCTCCTGCCAGCCTGAGCCGGCTCCGGGGCCAGGGCCCTGCCGCTCTTTGCATGCCCAGGTGCCCTGGGGAGAAAGCATACGTGGTGCAGTGAACAGGCTCCTAAATGCTTATTGACGGTGTTGAAAACAAGGACCCCGTTGTCTGGAGGCAGCTCTGGTCTATCCAGCGCCCTAGAACCTACAGGCTTTCTGTTGATGTTGTGATTTGTAAGTGATAAGTTATCCTATCCAAAACGCCTACCTTGGAGGAGGGAGAGACCCTGGGATGGGGCTGCAGTCCCACCTCGAGATTGTTGCTGCTTCCTCACATCCCAGCCCCTAAGTGACAGTCAACTCCATCTGTAACCTCTCCTCACAGGGAGACTGCTCTCGAAGCCGTAGCTCAGAGGCACATTTCTTTAAGTGTGTAAACTTCTTGCCAGTCCCCCCTCCGCAGAGAATACCTTGGTGTGTGGCTCCGTCAGTTGAGAATAACAGCACATGCTTTAGGGTGTGGGCCTCCAGGAGGTGTCCACCTGTCCTTGCCGTCCAGGAATGTGTTATCTCTGATCAAGGGGCTTGGATGGTTTTTAGTTCCTCTGGAATCACTATCTGGACAGCTGAAGGTAACCGGGACCATTTCAACATCTACTGAAACTGCACCGCACGTCAATTCCAAGCACCAACGATGCAGTCTCCCCTGTAAGTGAAACCTGCTACCCGGGCCCTGCGCCCCTGCGGCCCTGCGGCCCTGCCCTGGACCCCACTCTGGGCCTTTTTCTCACCACACACATGCTGTCCGGGGAACAAGCCAAGAGTCTTCCCTGAGAGGACGCTGTGAAGAAACCGATGTCTAAATAAAGTCAAGTCTTCTCTGAGCACCTTGTGATCACTATTCCAAGAACATTTCACACGTGCCCTCCTGCTCCATATAAAGGACGCCTCTCTGCTGGCCAGGGAGGCCAAGGGAGGCACAGTCCATCAGGGGGCTGAGCCAGGCCAGCTTCTAATTTAACTGCGGTCTTTGGTAGGAAATATGCAAAGAATACTTAAACAATGACACATAACCAAAACTATCAGGCAGGGCTTAAAGGGGTTAGTCATTTGTTTTCATCTAAAATTAAATTCAGTGTTTTTTGCAGAACGTTGATTCAGTCGCTCCAGGTTCTTGTCTGAAATAGATTTGCATCTCTCTCTGTCTTCCTCCCCTCCCCTCTCTCTCTCTCCCTCTTTCTCCCACTCTCTCTTCTCCCAACAGTGTAGGTGATGGCAGGAGAAGGTCAGTGTGGGGACAGAGGTGGGGGTGACCACAAGATTGGGGAGAGTACAGATTGATATTGTTCAGAGATTCCTTGGAAACAATTTGGAAATGATCTCCTAAGGGGGTTGAACTCCTTAAAAGAAAAACATTTGATTTTTTTTAAACAGTCTTACAGATCAAACAATCAATCCATACCTGCTTGTTGAGAAGAGCAGAAAAACTGGAATATAAATTGGCTCTCAAAGAGCTTATGCTGATTCCTGGAGATGAGGGGGCCATGTCTACCAGTCCAAGAATGACAAGGGCCCAGGGTCCAGGCCTGTCACCTGCTACCAGCTATAGAACTAGGAGCATTTCAACTCCCACAGCTCTGGTTCTTCACTTAAAAAAATGAGGGTAATGGGAGTCTTGGCCTCAGAGCTCTGTGGTGAGGGTTGAGTGAGATTCACACCAAGCCTGGGGTATAGCAAGGCCTCTAGAAATGCAGTGATTACTATTCACTACTGTGAAAATAACAGCCTACTGCAACATGGGGTGTGACAAATGAGTTTCACATAAGATGGGGGATCGAGAGAGGCTAAGGCTGAGGTCAGGGCAAAGACATCCATGAGAAAATGTGTTGTAGCAGAGACCACAGTTCACAAAGGCCTGGTTGGAACCTGGTTACTGAACATTCAACCTTGACCTCATTCTCTGGTCCCGGCCAGACAGGACTGCATCCTGGAAGCCTGTGTTTACGGCTGACCCAAAGTCCTCGAGTGTCCCTCAGGAAAGAGCTGCTTACACTTAGACCTGTGACTCTCAGACAGGGCTCAAAAGCCGCTTATGGCAGCAGGCCCCAGACTTTCAGGACCAGTCTGATGGAAGACAATATTTCCGTAGACTGGGGTGGGGGGATGGCTTTGATACGAGTCTACAAGCTGATAATTTATCACGGTTTCTGTATAAGCAGACCTCCTTGCTGACAATACTCTGTATTTGCAGACACTCCCCAACACTGGCATCCCCTCCTCAGCCCCACCTCAGATCACCAGGCGTTAGAGTCTCATAGGGAGCCGCTGCAACTTCACACCGGCAGTTTACAGCAGGGCGCCTGCTCCTAATGCCCCCACCAACCTGGCAGGAGGTGGCACTTAGCTGGTGATGGGGAGGGGCTATAAATACAGATGAAGCTTCACTGGCTCACCCACCCCTCATCTCCTGCTGTGTAGCCTGGTTCCTAACAGGCCACAGACAATATGGTCCATGGCCCCAGCGGGTGGGGACCACAAACATTGGGACAAGCTAGGGATCAACACCCTCCTACCTCCTCTCTGCCCTAGGAGACCTCCTGGCTCCTCCCCACCCAGGTGCAAACTCTTCACATCCACAGCCTGAAAGGAGCGGCTGAGGACACTGAGGTCCCTCTCAGTTCAACCCCAAATCAAAGGGACCATGCACGTGCAATTCTCCAACATGAATTGTTTTTTTGTTTTTTTGTTTTTGGGGGGTTTTTTGAGACAGAGCCTCAACCTATCCCCACGGGTAGATTACCATAGCATCACAGCTCACAGCAACCTCCAACTCCTGGGCTCAACCAACTCTCCTGCCTCCACCTCCCAAGTAGCTGGGACTATAGGCACCCGCCACAACACCTGGCTATTTTTTTTTTTTTGGTTGCAGCTGTCATTGTTGTTTGACGGGCCCAGGCTGGATTCGAACCCACCAGCTCAAGTGTATGTGGCTGGTGCCTTAGCGGCTTGAGCACAGGCGCCGAGCCTCCAGCATGAATTGTTGGTGTCTGTTTCCCCTCTTTCTGCTTTTCAAATTTTAAAAGATGTAATAAGAGAAATGTAAATTCCTTAATTTCCTCTTTACTTAGCAATTCTAATAAAAATCTTTGGTCAGAGTTACATCCTGAAATTGTTAAGGCTAAAATGATGTGTTGCCTAGATGTGTTTTAAAATAGTATAAGGGGGGCGGTGCCTGTGGCTCAGTGGGTAGGGGACCAGCCCCACATACCAAGGGTGGTGGGTTCAAACCTGGCCCTGGCCAAACTGCAACAAAAAAATAGCCGGGTGTTGTGGTAGGCGCCAAGGGCAAAAAGGTGAAACTCTGTCTCTAAAAAAAAAAATTAGTACAAGGGGATTAGGGCAATGTCAGTACAATAAAGCTGGTTAGGAATGGAAAACCGCTGACCATGGTGCAGGGATGGTATACATAGAAGCTAGTCTCCATATTCTGTTCGCTTTTTAAAATGCATAAAACTTTCCAAAGAAAGTAGAAGATAAATGAAAAATAAAATAAAAATGTTGAAGGGGCAAGAAATTCAAACTCATGGCAATAACACCGTTTGAGGAGTTATTTTATTTCATTTCTCCACATAATTGCCAAGATAAGTGAGACCTGGCTGACTGTGCGTCCCTGGTTCCAACAAAACCAGACAGAGTTGGAATGGAAGGTGGTGGGGTTGACTGTATCCCAGGGAACCACCCAGGTGACCCTGGCCAGAGCTGCCCCACAGACCCAGCTTCAGCGGCTCCCCACTCAATCTTGCTGCCTAGCGTCTAGACACAGGCTGGAGTGTCCTTGCTCCAGCCGCTTCTGAGTCAGTGAAGTGCTGCCGTCACCAGCGAGGTCTGCAGCGCATCTCAGAGGAGTGATATCCGCCCTGCGGGTGCCAAAAACAGCAGACTGCTAGGGGCTGAGAGGGGAGGTTGAGACAGCGTGCTGTAGGCATTCTCTCCGGGGTCTTGAGAGCATCCATCCTCAGACAGAGGCATCCACAGAGACATCTGGAAGCTCAGGGCTGAATTCCTTCAGCCTCCCCTGGGAAGCACTGGTCGCGGAATCTGGCAGCTTCTGCGGCCCAGGCCTGACCCTCCTTGTTCATAAATCTGGCAGGGAGTGAGAGGGGGGCTTCTCAGAAGGATATGCTGGCCCTGGAGCAACCTTGGGCCAAATAAAGATGGTTTGACTCTGAGAATGAAGTGCCCCCAGCCAGGGCAAGCGTTAGGGTCAGGATTAGGGTCAGGGGTAGGGTTATTAGAGTTAGGGTCCTCAGGGGCAGCCAGCCAGGTTAGATGTCTCCTCCCCCAGCCCCGCACCTGCCCCCGTCCACCAACTTTGAGGGGCCTGCAGTCCTGAGAGTCTCAGCTCTATGATGGGACACCTGCCCTCAGGGTTGGCACAGGCCTGGCCCCTACATCTCTGAGTAGAGCCAGGTGGGCACCTTTCCCTTGGCCATTTAGGAAGCTTTAAAAATGGCTCTCGTTCTGCCCAGTCATCCACGAAAGGGGCAGGGCCCATGCTGTCCCCCCTTTCACAGAGGCTGACAGAGACGGATTAAGTGTGACAGACACACATTCCCAGCCCACACTCTAGACCCAAGGGGTCAGCGCAGCAGGCTGAGGACCCCACTCCAGAAGCCACTACAGCCTGGTGTCCAGCCTCAGAGCACCAGCTCTTTGGACTCATGTTCATGGTGGCCGCCTCCCGCGGTGGTCTCTCTGGCCCCTGCCCAGTTATCTGAAAGCCCAAACTTTCCTGGCCACGCAGAAGACCCTCGTTCCTGGCCTGCAGATCCTCCCACTGGTTTCTCTCCCCTACTTCTGGTGTTAGCCTGCTCTCCTTTTAAGACTTGGGTTTCATTTTCAACTGGATCTCTCTTTTTTCCATCCTATGGGCTGGTCATCACCATAGCAACCCTCCCCATCCCAAACCTGCCCTTGGGAAAGGGCCGGCAGCAGGAGCTGGTCCCTGCCCTCCCCATGAGTCAAGGTGGGGGTGACCTCACCTCCCGTCACAGGGCGAGTACTTCTTCACCATGTCTCTTTGTTGCTAGGACAACTCTGAGACTGGTGAGCCTTGGGCAGGGCCAGAGTCCTTTCCTGGGAAGAGGAAGCAGGTTACCTGCCTCTAGAGACAACTCTGGAAAAGACAGGGGTAGGGCTTGCTGGAGGTCCCTGCATAGCAAACTCCCATGATGCAAGATCATAAACCCTGAATCTTTTAAAAATATATAAACACTACTATATACTACCTATAATAAAAACAACTTGGAAGATTTTTCTCACACCCAGGATCCCAAACTGCTTTGGTGGGTGTTTTTGCCTAAACAAAAGCTGGACACAAGTCCACAGAAGACAAGTCTGAAGGACAGTGACCTCACCAGCCTTGCTGTGTCCGGTGGGGAACATGAATACACACACATTTCACTCCCCAAAGTATTATCTAAATGTTTACTAAGGCCAGGTAGGGTGGCCCACGCCTGGAACCCCAGAACTCTGAGAGGCCTCCCTCCCACGGGGGAGGATCACTTGAGCCCAGAAGTTTGAGACCAGCCTGGGCAACACAGCAAGACCCCATCTCTACAAAAAAAAAATGTTAAAAATTAGTCAGGCATTGGTGGGTTAGGCCAAGGTGGGAGAATCATTGGAGCCTGGGAGTTTGAGATTATGATGAGCTGTGATTACACCCCTGCACCCCAGTCTAGGTGACCCTGTCTCTAAAAATTAAAAGAAATAAAGTATTTACAAGCCAAAAATTATCAAGGAGATATTGATGTAAATAAATTTTATTCATGTTCAAATGCCCACGCATACGTATTTGCTCTGTGATAAGGGGGAATACCATCTTATTGCAAACCTATATTCTTGAAGTGATAGTTTTAAAAGAATCAGCTACCTAAGTTTACCAATATTATTTTTCATCGTAGTTTAAAAGAATTACCTTCCTCTTCTTATCTGTGTGCATGTTTTATTTTGTTTCATGGTATGAATGTCATCACATGTATCTTATCAATATATGGCCATTATCATGATGGTTAATGAGCCAAAAAAATAAAAAAAACCCACACCCAGCTGTGGGTGTAGGCGGTGCTATCTCTATTGGAGGTGAGATCATTTCTGATGTCAGTTGCCAGGTACAACAAGGTGTGTCTCCCACAACAAAATAATCAGAGTAATGTTCTAAGCCTTGGCCCAGGTGGTGATTTCATGATTGTACACATATGTAAAAATACACCAGACCACATAGATTTATTTGTACACTTTTACTGTATTATGTCATGTCCCTATTTTTTAAATAGATTAAAATCATCAAAGAAAGTGTAAACAGACCAGGCACAGTCATTCACGCCTGTAATCCTAGCTCTCTGGAAGGCTGAGGTGAGAGGATCCCTTGAGATCAGGAGTTCAAGACCAGCCTGAGCAAGAGCGAGATCCCCATCTCTAAAAATAGAAAAACTAGCCAGGCGTGGAGTCAGGCACCTGTAGTCTCAGCTACTCAGGAGGCTGAAGCAAGAGGATTGCTTGAACCTAGGAGTTAGAGGTTGCTGTGAGCTCTGATGCCATGGTACTCTACCCAGCGGGACAGAATGAGATTCTGCGTCCAAAAAAAAAAGTGTAAACAGTGAACTTCATAGAGGATCTCAGTTTTCTATGGTTTTGACCATAGAAGAATCTAAATTTTTCCCAGATTGTGGAGAAGGGCTAGAAGGGAGGACAATGGGGCTTCAGGCTGCACATCTGTGAACTGTTTTCAACGAGGAAAGGCGAGGAGATATGGATCTGAGTAGAGTCCACAAGCTCTAGTTTATCTCAACCTCTGCACACGAACTTCTTTCATGCCTTTTGAATTATCTTCATTTACCCCCTTCATCCTCACATGGTATCAGAGTACAGCTGGATGCTCGTTCCTCTCTGTGCTTACAGACCTTACAGTCACAAGAACACGGGGTTAGCACACACTGAATTACAAACCTGATTCAACCAACTATAGATCAAAAATGCAGGCCGGTCTAAAGATGGTAGGTCTGCACTGAGCACATACAAACATTTTCTTGTCATTATCCCTAAATAACGCAGCATAACAGTTGTTTTAACAGTATTTATATTATCGTAGGTGCCATAAGCGATCTAGAGACCACTTGACTCACACAGGAGACATGTGCAGGTTGTGCGCCAACACTGTGCTGTTTTATACCAGGGGCTTGAGCACCCGTGGGCTTTGGTATCGGAGGAGGAGGAGTCCTGAACACAGAGAAATACAGAATCAGATTCCCTGGAGCTTGTGGCCCCAACATGTTTGTCAATCATAACGTAATCCTGTTTATATGTGTGCTTCTGTTCAAAGATGCCTTATTGAATATATATTGTTGATTCAACGAGTATTTTCTCCCTAAGGCATATCACAGCCTCCTGTTCTTGGGAACATCAGACAGCACTTTAGACTACAACTGAGGGCCGTTTACACAGTGAGATCAACAACAAAAAGCAGAAAAATGCCGAAAATGTGGCACTGAATAGACCGTGGAAAGAACCCTGTGGATAGGAGGACAGCAGAGAGGCACCTTTCTCAGCCTGGGCTGTTAGTGTGTGTGTCCTCCGGAACTCTTCCTGCCAGGCCACACACGTTCCTGAATGAACTTTGGAAACATTGCAATACTGATTTCAAGGTTACAAATAGGCTCAGCGCCTGTGGCTCAAGTGGCTAAGGCACCAGCCACATACACCTAAGCTGGCGGGTCCAAATCCAACCCGGGCCTGCCAAACAATGATGGCTGCAACCAAAAAATAGCTGGGCATTGTGGCAGGTGCCTGTGGTCCCAGCTACTTGGGAGGCAGAGGCAGGAGACTCGCTTGAGCCCAGGAGTTAGAGGTTGCTGTGAGCTGTAATGCCACAGCAC
>CAUYTI010054110.1:0-12666 GCA_963575145.1 Galago senegalensis
AAATTAACACAATTTACATCAAACGTGAATAGATGAGTTGTTTCTACATAGACACCGTACTTAGTGGTCAAAAACAATATGTTCTTAGGGTGCTGGTCCCATACACTGGAGGTGGTGGTTCAAACCCGGCCCTGGCCAAAAGCTGAAAAAAAAAAAAAAACCCAAAAACAAAATGTTCTTATTACTGAGGTTTTTAAAAAATAATTTTTGGGGCTCGGCGCTGATAGCTCAACCGGCTAAGGTGCCAGCCACGTACACCTAAGGTGGCGGGTTCGAATCCCCAGCCCGGACAGCCAAACAACAATGATGGTTGCAACCAAAAAATAGCCGGGCATTGTGGCAGGTGCCTGCGGTCCCAGCTACTTGGGAGGTGGAGGCAAGAGACTCGCTTGAGCCCAGGAGTAGGAGGTTGCTGTGAGCTGTAATGCCACAGCACTCTACCCAGGGGGACAGCTTGAGGCTCTGTCTCAAAAAAAAAAAAATAATAATAATAATTTTTGGTACTTTATGTTATTTAAAAGAATATGCAAACTGAATTGAATTAGCCAGAAATACAAGAGGCTTTTGCATTGGTCTCCAATGCAAAAATTTCCCAAAAGTTTTTTGTTAATCACAAGATGAACATTACAAATTAAAAAGGTACACACGGTTCTCACATATTTCCCTATCACTAGGGTAGTTTTTACAGTACTTTTTAACTTTTATTTTGACATGATTCTGGACTCATGAGAAATTGTGAAATTTTGTAGAGAAGTGGCTGTGCTTGTCATTCCTCTTCCTCCTGGGGGTGACATGCGTAACTAATGAACTTCATCAAACCAGGCCAGCTTGCACAGGCCAGTTAACTAGTCGTCAGCTGTTACTCAGATTTAACTAATTTTTGCATGCACTCCTCCTTTTGCGTTTCTACCTTTTTACATTCATTTTTACTTTCAGAGATGGTGTGCCAACCTTTCCCATCTTCCCTTTTATTCTGTACTAATTTGGAACCCTAGTGGTTAAATATTATGTTTTCTTTTGCATGCCATGAACAACCAGCATGGTTAATGCCCTTAAAAATGAACCTCTAAGCATAGCATTGGCTATTTGGGAAGCAATGGCTAATATTCAGCTTACCAAAGTGGATTCCTAAAATATTATAACTCTCTGTGCTATATGTGGTAAAGGACTCAAGTGCTGAATTAAATCCCATTTCACATTAGAGACCATTAAGATATTCATTGATTTAGGAGATGTTTATTGAACAGCTTATTCTGAGCAAATACCACTAGACAATAGAAGGGATAAAAATATCCATAAAAGCAGTTCCCCAGTCATCAAGGGACTTGTATAATATGGCGGGGGAAATACAATTGCAGAAAACCAAATAAAATAAACTGCAGAGAAGTAGTCTGGATGAAAGAGAGGCATGAGGGAGTGCCCTTATGTTTGCGGAGAGTTTGGCATATAATAATTTTTCCCGGCCAAGACCTAGAAGTTTAAAATTATATGTCTGGTTTAATATCTCTACCCAAGTCCTCTCTGGACTCACACCTTGGCTTGCCATCCCATTTACATTCATTTTATTATAGCAGTTTGGAAATCTCCTTCAACGTGTTTAATTTTTTAGGGAAGCCCCCTCTTTAACACGACAGAGCATCAAGATAAGGATGAAATGCCACCTTGACAATTTTTTTCTTTTGTTGTTTGGTAAATTGGTTGGTGTATTTGGTTTTCCTATTTTGACTCATAAAATGTGTACAGCTTTCTCAAGAGGAGAGCTGAATCTTCATGGGGAGTTGCAAACATTGAATTTATTTTTCTTTATCTCAAGCTACAGCCTTTGGTAAGACTGACTATTAGGACATGTTCCCAAACTTAGAAATAAAAACAAAACAGTAAGCTCTGTGCTTTACAGAGACCGAGACAGACAAATGAACATTAACATCCTTTTGGTTACTCCTAACTGCTGCTGAAAATGTTATTTGGTTTCAGGATCTTGCTTATTCTGAAGAATACAGTTGTGACTATTTTGCACGGTAGCATTACGAACTTATTTAGAAGTATAACTAATGTCAAATCTAAGAAGAAAGTAATGATCTAAGTTGTGGCTTAGTATAGAGGGTATTTGGGATGTGGATTCAGACTGAGTTTCTATCCTGGTTTTCCCAAGGGATTCTAAGCAAGATGTTGAATCTCTCTGAACATGAGTTTCTCAGCTCTGAAATTAGAGAAATAATAACAACAATAATAATGCATAACTTAAGGTAGGATTGATGTAATGAAGGGTAAATCTCCGAGTGTCAGTGGGTTAAACAAATCATACAATCTTTCTTAGTTCCCTTAGAGTCTGATGTATGCCCCGTCATGCATTCAGATGCACTCCTATTATCTTGTGGCTCCGTATTCTTTAAAATGTAGATTCCAAAGACACTGTGTGTGTGTGTGTGTGTTGGAGAAGAAGATGAAGATATCCCACTCAGATAGCAGTTTAAAACATGGGAGAAGTGTGCCTAGAGAATGTCTATGGACTTGGACTGAAACTAGGAAATGCCATGTCTGTCTACGTTAATTGACCCAATATCAGTCACAAGCCATAGGTGACTGGAGATAGAGTGTGATACAGAGTCAGATGGAAAGAAATCAGGGTTTGGCAAATGCCCAGTCAACTCCACCAGGATTATTAAATACCATAACCATTTTTGAATTGAAACATGAAATCCTTAGAATTTTGCCTTGGAACACAATCTCTATGAATCATTTTTTATATTGTTTATTACTACTTTATCATAATCCCAAGTGCTAGCTATCTATTCAGAATCAATTCTAAAAATTCAGACTTCAACAAACAAGCTGGCAGGTCAGCCTCATTACCCAGGTACTGCCAAGAAGAACACGTTGCCTGCACATCATTAGAAAGTCTGTTAGCAAAGGATTCACTCAGTATTTTAGCTTTTAGTGTTGCGAGAAGACCTATACACCCAGATCAATTCAAAGAAGATAAAATATATTTAAATATTAATATGAAAATACAACCAGAGTAATGTAAACCCTTCAACCAAAGAAAATGGAATAACCATTGTTCCTATTATCTCTGCTCTGAGATCCGAAATTATTTCCCTTAATTGGTGGTACTTAAATTAGATACATCATTCATTGGCATTTCATGATAGCCTTGTGACTTGGAGAGTATCTTTTATTTCCTCTCTGATTTCTGCTAAGTTTTTTAGTATCACTAATATTGAGTTTTTAGTTTTTTGTAATATCCTTGTATCACAAGCCTAGTATTTTGAGCTACCTACACATTTATTAATATTTGAGCTATATATGTATGTGTGTGTTTATTAACATTTACAAATGCCGACTACATTGCATTATGTTTTCAAGTGTCGTGTCGGTGTTTGCTTATTGGATTCTTTGTATATCTGCTACACATTAAGGGACAAGCTTGGAGTCCGACTACACTGTGGTAGCTTCTAGGACCTCAGACAAGTCACCTACACTTTCTAAAGTAGAAAAAAAGTACCTACCTGTGAAGTTTGAAGTCAGAACAAAACGTGATAATGAACTAAGCGCATAGTAACTGCTCATAATATTCTTTATTATTATTAGCTGAGGGTTCTTGGGATAGGTACGGTGATGAATGAAAAGAGATAAGAGGAAAAGAGTTGATACCGGGATTAAATAACTAACAAGTGTCTGGATCACTGGGCCTGATAACTTTCCGTAGCAGAACATGACAAACCATTATTTTTTATCTTTCCAGACCCTTTCATTTCCCAGATGTTGGATCACTGTTAAAGCACATTGCGAAACTGCTAGTGGACAGGCCAACACCTAGGAGATAAAGAGTTAAGCAGGATTCATTTTTTTCCCCCCTTCAGAGAGATACAGATCAAAGACAGAAGAAATTCTCCTTTCCTTAACCTAGTTTTAAATAATCTCATGGAGTGGGGAGAAAACAGGCAATGTCTCTATTTGTGCTACAGTTTGGCAGGGGCAATAATTATTCGGCAGTATTATGTCAAGATAATCCACTGGAAGGGCTCTTCTTATGTAAGTAACCCGACCGGATGAGGTAGATCTCTGGCCCCCTGACCCATCTCCATGCACAACCCACAGCGTGAGTGGCCATTAAGAGCCTGTGTATTATTGAGTTGGCAGAAGGCATTAAAACCAGGATAAGAGTCCTTAACCCACTGGGGAGAGCTAAAAAGATGAGCAAAGTTTTCACTCTAAGCTTCAAGACTCCTTCAACTTCAACATTAGAGACAACCCGGAAAGGAATAATGCTTTACTCCAATAAAGCCCCCCTTGGAATAAAACACGATTTACCCCTCCTGTTTCCCTCAAGCTGTTTTCGCCCCATCACATAATTTTGGACCTTGGAAAATTTGGCAAAAGCGTCGTGAGCAAGGCTGTAGCTTGCTGTGGAACAGAAATAAAGCCCCAGTGGAAGCTGGGTCTCAGTGCCCGTCTGTGCGACGAGGCGTGTTTAGGGTAGAAGGCGGCTACTTTTCCACAACTTGTTTTTGAGGCGTTTTCTGAGTCCAACTTGTCAAACTTACTAGAAAAATCCACAAAGAAGACTTTTGGGTAACTTAGGTTAAAAAAAAATTAAGACATAAACAAGTCAAGTAGAAGTAAATTTAGAAGAAATAAAATAAAGACAATGTTGCTTACTGATGTCAGGTCTATGTCCTCTGGCTATATACAAACCCTAGTTTCTGCCTCACCCCGGCAGCCCAGGTACAGGAGACACAGGTCCTACACAGACTTGTTTTAGGAAGTCAGCGGTCTGCGTTTGTGTTATACTCCTCGCAGTGTAGGAGAGGAAGATGGGCAGGATCCGCCTCTGTTCTCCGCATGAACAGGGGAGGACACCTGGCTCCCACCCAGCCTAATCAGGCGAGTTTAAAGGGGTTTGGCTCAGGGCATCCTAAAGTGATGGGGGGAGAGACTATTTAAATATTGGTCATTTTCCATTCCCTCCAGGGGAACTCTTCCAGTGCCAACCTCTGAAAAGACTGGAAGACCCTGAAATTTCTGCCCAGAAAGAAAATAAGGTATGATATGTTTCCCTTCCTGAACTTCCATTTTCCTTCTGCGCTTCAGCCACCCAGGCACAGGTACCTCTGGTTTCATAGCACCCCAATTTGTATGATTTATATATAATTACGTCTGTTCTTTCTCCAGCCCCCATTCAAGTTGCTTCAGGGCATCCTGGAATCACCATACCATGTAAATATGTAAATAATTAATGTATTTTCAGATATTTCCATTTGGTTTCTTCAATAAATAAAACAATGTCCAAATAGTCATATTATGAAATGGGGACAGTGAAGTGAGAGATGTCATATGGAGTTGTTCTAGAAATGGTGCCAACCCAAGAACCCTTCTTGATAATACCAATACTTTCTATTTGTCTTTGTCTATTTTACATCTTAACAAGCAGATAATGAAACACATATTCATTGGAAAGATAGGAAGGGAGGGAGGGAGGCCAGAAGGGAGGGAGGAAGGAAAGAAAAAGTTATTGGTTCAGCTGAAAGTGGCATTTTTCCCTATAGGAAAGGTCTGGTCTCAATGGCATTTAAACAGGTAATGCATTAAGGATCCAAGTTCCAAAGCCTTGTATGTTATGAAGAAGAAAACTGAGACTTGGGCAGGCAAGACCGAAAGTCAGGGGCAGTAGAGGAACTGCAGCTAAGTCCCCAGACCTCCTGACCAGCAGATGAGAGCTCTTTCTATCACACTGAGTTTCATAAGTGCTCTGCTTAAATCTGTATAAGACAATATCACACAGGTGGAAAACTCAAGTCTTCAGCTGGGAAATCCAGGATTTGAAGTCCAGGCCAGTCACTGAGCAACTTGCTTAATCTTCTTAAGGCTTTTCTTCTCAAAAGAAGGTTCAGAAAGTGGTGCTTTTAGCATTCCCTGGGGGTTGTTCTCACTCGCCCCACCAAAAATCAGTCTCCCATACTGGCAAACTTCATATAGACAATGTACCCAGGTGAACAGTATGCATGGAAGAAACACAACTTAAAAAATCAGTGAGTCTCAATCTTGGGTGCTCATACAATCACCTGAGGAGTACGCTGATGCCCAACCCTCAGCCCTAGAGGTTAATGATGCTTGGGCACCAGCTACAGCCCATTTTAAAGAGTGATCAGATGATTTTAATCGTGTAACTAATATGATGTCACCAGAGTGCAGTAGATGAATATCAGCTCTCCTCTCCTACAAAGTCCTCTTAAAGATGACACGAGATAATGTTTATAAAGCACTTGGTACATACCCAGCATAGATTATGTGCTCAAAATGTTGTTTCTTGTTTATCATCTGCCTTTTTTTTTCTTATCTTTCTCCTCCTTCTATATAATAGAATGCCTACATTAAGGTCATATTTTTCTTTGGGCTAGGTTCTTTTGCTACTTATTTATTCATTTTTTTGAATATTTTTGATAAATAAAATTGAATGTGTTCATAGAGTATGCCTGGTTCTACTTTATGCATTGGCAAAACAACAGGGACCCTCATAGAACACAACCTCTGTAAGACAGGGACTCTCCTTGTTCCATATTCACTGCACCCAGCCCTGAATTCAGTGGCTCCCTTATTATAGGAAGTAAAACAAATAAATGGTGAAATACATGCCCCTTCAAAACAATAAGTATATTGTAGTTAACTATTTGGGGACAGGAGCAAAACCAAAACCCAAACAAAATATTTTCCTTTTAATATCTAGAATAAAAGACCAGTTTAACAATGTCTTCTTAGTCTGATTTTTCTCTTAATTTTGAAAACCTATCATACCCCCCTTTAAATGGATAATAGATAATGATGTTGTTTCTTATTATACGATTATCAGAATAAGTAATCTGACAAGCCATCTGTGGTCAGACACACCTGACCTTGACAGTGACAGTGCCTGGGCTGAGCCGGACCCTTACCTCTGCTGTGGGGTGAGGGCAATGCACAGTCAAAACACACGAAGGCCTGCTTCAGGGCTATTGTGATCAAGGATTTATATTTTAATATTAATACATCCATGCTTTTGTCGGCTCAGAAGATTATTATTCATTGTTTCTAATTGCTCCATTTCTGGATCTATTCGTAAATACACATCATAAGAACGTTTTCAAAAGATCTGTCATGGGATTGTCTCTCTCTCTCTTTTTTTTTTTTTTTTTGTGCTTTTAAATGTAAAAGCCCCCAAAAGAATTGGCAGCAACTCAAAATAATGATTATGTAAATGAGGAAAGAAAAAGTCCTGCTTTTAAACCAAAGAAAAGCAAAATTGCAGCCCTCCTCTTTCCTGGAGATCCAGTTGCTTCTTAATTCTAGGGATATTCTCTCCAGAACACATCCACGGCAAAGCTGCAGTGCTGGGCAGGGCCAGTAGCCAGTCCATACATCCATACATTCACCCTTTATCAGAAAGTGTAAACTGTTCTCTTTCTGCTGGCACTCACATCAGGCCACTGAGTGTTTGTTTCAATTTTTGTGGTTGAATATAAATTCTAGTTGGAAAGAGAGAGAGAGAGAGAGAAGCTTTCCAGATATTACAATAAACACACACAGAGGAAAAAAAAAAAAGACTATCTCCATTGAGCTTAACAATCAGCAGGGCCCAAATTACCTCTTATTAACATTTATTTTACAAAAGAGGCAGGGTATAATTTGGTGATAGATTCAGATTTGGAGAGGAGCTATAATCAGCCTCCTGAAGTGCTCTGCCTGAAGGATATGGCTGCTATTTTTTTCTTTCTTTTTTTTTTTTTAATTATATTTCTCTGCCCCCAACCCCCTCCCCAATCTGGAGAGTCTTTCACTTCTATCTCTAGTGCCTGCATCTCTCCCTCCTCCCTTTTCCCCTTCTTTCTCTCCCGGCCAGCCCCCTTTCTCTCCCTTTCTCTCTTTAGGCCTCTTTGAATAAAGCAGCCTCTTTCAATAGCCCAGGCAGGCCTGAAGATTAGAAAGCCTGGCGGTGGAGATGGGGCCGGCTGAATAGGAGCAGGAGGCCCCACTCTTCTGGCGGACAAGGCCTTGGGAACCGGTCCAACTGCAGAGAGCATGTGTTGGGGCCCTGAATAGGCAAGCAGCAGGCCGGCCCATATGTCAGCCTGTGCCACAAAGACTCCTCTGCACATCTACCATGACAAACAGGATTACCGAAGACAATTAATCTGGCACGCTTTATCAAAATCAAGCACTGACCCCGACCTCTCCCCTCGGTGTGCGGCAGATGCCACGCTCCCATTCAATAGACCTCGAGTGTTCCCTTTTTCACTTCTGAAAAGAATCCAAGACCTGAATAAGGCTGGCACGGACTAATTGCAATGACTGTGTGAGGGTGACAGTCCTAATCTAATAGGACGAGTCTACCTTTTCTCCCACTTTTAATGGTGAGGCTGGCCAGAGCTCCTTGTCTACGGCAGACAGGGAGAAAGAAATGCATCAGTTTTGCTTTTATCCATCTTGTCTGGTGCCTGCAGCTTGCTGGGGGTGGGAGGGGGAGGAAGGGACGGAGAATCAGGTAGCTGCTGTGTATTGCATGACATTTGGGAGTTCAATCCTAGTGGGAGCAGGGACGCCAGTAGCTGAAGACCCTAACAGTTTTCATGATTTAGTTAATCCTTTTGAGGTACTTTCTGGAAGAGATAATGATGCAGCAGAGAAGTGGCAGGGCCTCAGGAATGGACGAGACCTCAGACTGGAACTTCCATCTACTCATTCCGGGAACTTAATCTAATTAGCCATGTTTGTCTCCACTTTTTAATGATCCTAATAAGTAAACGCTGGATGAGTATTTGTTAAGAATATTCTCAGAAGTGCTTAGATTGATTTAGAAAGGGGAACCCTTTGTAGAAGGGAAATACTTGTAATTTTTCTTGAATTGAAAAGACCAATGAGGAAGAGGAGGCCTTTGGCTGTGTTTCCTCCTACTGGGAAGAGGCTGTCGGTCGGTATGGAGGTCAGAATGAAGCAGAGGTGAAATGTAGGGTTTTGTTGTTGTTACAATATCATCTTACTCATGAATAGGCCTGAACACTCTGGGAATGAAGGAGGAAAAAGCAGATAACTCTTATACCAGCCAGTTCAACCTTGCAGAGTCCTTAGACAGACATTTGAATCATTTCTCTGTAAGGATTCCAGAAGCCTTTCTCTAAAAATAAATAAGAAGCCACTGCATGAGGTAATGCAGCTTTTCTGAAAGCATCAAGCTCAGACCATCCTCATCGTGAGCATCTTGAGAACTCATTAAAAATACAGATGGATGGACTCCACAGGAGACCCAATGCCTCTTGTGCCTAGTGTGGGCCTGTGTCTGCCTCCTGACCATATTTCCCAGGTGATTGTGAGAACTGATGCTACAATTGAATGGGGGAAGGAGCGCCAGCCAGTAGACTTGGTTCTAGTTTATCTCTAACTAGACTAGCTCTGTCTTCACAGCCAAGTCATTCTCTGTACCTCAGTTTCTTTGTCAATAACACTGGATCAAGAGCTCCCTTGACCAGCGGGGTTTTAAACAACTTGTTTCTGCAGATCTGATTCACAGAAAATTCATTCCTTCTTGCCTTGGAGTCTGACAAATAGCATGTCTTTCTTAGCTCCCTTTTCATTGCATAATTTAGATGCTGCGCAAGATTGCTAAGAACTACTAGAATTCCAGGTTGTGTGAGAGTCTGTCTTACAGCACAGATGCTATGCAATTCCCTCACCCCCCCCCCCGGGCCAGTTAGGAAAATGAAGTGGAAATTATCAAAGTTCTATTATTGGGAGAAGACAAAGATCGTCTTTAAAGCATACATGAATAGAGTCAGACTTCTAAGAAGTCACACTTGTATTTGTCTGATTAGAAGAAATAGAAGGTGAAAACATTTTTCTAAAAGGCATGGGAGTCTGGATAGCAAAATTTGTGGGAATTGTACTTACCTGAATTGTTTGCTACCTTAGGCCCAGCTGAGATTTCCTAAGTAAGGAACATTTTCTGTGTTTAGCCCATCATGAGGGACTGATGCTAGAAATGTACACAGACTCTTCCCTGAACATAGTGCTTTGCTGATGGCACTTCAACCAAGGCTGGGGGAAGATTGCTTTCCCTATGAGTATTCACTGCAAGGTTACAACGTCCTTGCACTTGGATATTAATTTTCTTGAACACAGAATTCCCCACTAAAAATATGAAAATCTAAGTTATTAATTTATTGGCCATTACATTATTAATTTAAAGATTTATAATTTCCAAGAGCAGTAATATTGTCTACCACTGATGTTAAGCATCTAATATATATAAACCTCTTCAAATATGGTGAAACATTTCTAGAAAAATGCATAAATTATATACAACACAGGCATTAAAATATTATTTTTACTGACAAAAATTGGGAGATCAGATGACATTTTTCTCTCTATCGGCTTCAATTTAGGAAGAAATAATATGTATTTGTTTGTTCCTTATGTCCAATAACAAGATATCAAACCAGACTTCTCTGAATCTCATGGAAATATATATTTATAGTTTTTTCAGACCCACGAGAAGATTTGATTTGATTATACTCGTAGGTATATAAGGCATAGGTTCTTAAGCAATAAAAATTTGGTCAGCAAGCCATTTAACTAGACAGCTTTGGCCCCTAAAACTATTTTCCATTCTGACTTTCCAGCTTTATTAAATGATCCTGGTATTTTAATGCTACAAAGAGACTCAGATCTGCAGACCTAACTGTACACATGTAGATGAGATTGTCATGTGCTCGTTATTAAAATGATCCTGGGCAAAGCTAATTTTGAAGTGCTGTGGGACTGAGATAAAATGAAGTCCTGCCCTCACTTGTGGGGAGAGGCCAGGGAGAGGCCAGGGGTAGGATTTCAGGCTGGCGAGCCCCAGCTCTAAGGAATCCCTCTGTGTTGTCCTGATTGCTGTGGGCTTCCTGGCCTGGAGGGAACAATAGCTCACTGCTGATAAGCAAGGGGTGATTGTCCTTGATGAGCCAGCTGCTGGGGGCCCTGCCTGCTGGGGTCAGGCACACACTAACCCTCAGGACAACTCCCACAGTTGAAGAACAAAGCCAGTGCTGTTACTCTTCCCTCACTTACACAACTACAAGTCTGGGTAGCTTGTGTTTCAGTTCTTGTGAACATCTCAAGAAAATGCACCTGAGAATAAACCTAGATCCCTTGAAATGTCCAGAAAACCCCTTAGAGTAATCCACGGCCACTTGAACAATAAAAAATGATTCCAACCCCACCCTTTCTTGAATCCCTTATCTTCCCTTTCTTGAATCCTTCCATGGTTACAACACCCCCATGAATGCTGAGATAAATGGCTGCTTAGATAATTCAATGTCAGAAATACTGAGCACACTTTAGGGGGATGGCAGTTGTAATGGTTGTTTCAAGTGTTGCAGTACAAAAGCTGAGCCTATCAGGATTTTTTGGCAGGCTTTGCGTTTAACTTGTCATATTATATATTGCAGAAGTGCAGTTCAGGATCAGTACAAATCAGCTTGGAGGACAGGGAAGCTGAGGGGATGGGTTACATCAGCAGCTTGAGGGCTAAACAGAAGGTGGCAGCATTTTAACATCATCGGACACATGTACACACAGCACACGCACAGACACTACTGCCACGGTCATTGGGTTATTGTCTGAATTCCTGACAGAAAGTTTATAGTTTCATGCTTATGGCAGCAAGAAGTAGAACACACACTGGTGAGAGGTTTATTTGGATAGAACAGCACTGGGAACTTCCAGGCTCCACTGGCAAAATATACAGCAAATAGGGAACCAAGGGATTGGGCTGAAAATATCTATGGTACTGTCAGAAAGTCTTCCATTTTCCATTCCTGGTTAAAACCCCAGCATGAAAGGAATAAATGCATCAAAATTAACCTTAGAAGGGAATACACAATTTCATTTTTTCCTTCTTCCTAAAGAACCATACAGAACTAATTTATAACTGGGAAAATTCTGTATTGTGAGTTAAGAAAATCGTGACCCAGTATGGGCTCTGTGTCTGAACAGGCTGCAAACCTTTAGGTTTATGTTTTAGTGTTGAAATCTCTCAATTAACTCCCAACTACACTGCTGACTAACTTAGGACCCTGGGACAAATCCCAGAGCTTCAGTTTCTTTATTTTTCAACTGAGATAATAAATGTACATCCCTGAAAGGGCTGTGAAGATTTGTGAGATCATGCCTGGTTCATATTAGGTGCTCAATTAATGTTAACTTTTAAATATTACAATTATTATTATTATTGAGTTTTAGTGTTTTCCAAAAAAAATCCATACATTATTTAATTTGATTCTTACAGCACTTCTGGAAAGTGGGCAGAACATAATTGTTATTTTCACTTTATAGTTGAAATATGAGTGATATATTTGAAATATAGTTGCTAATGAGTGGATTAATGGATAAGCCATGTTGCAAACCAGATCTGTTCACCAGAACTCAGTTTTCTGATTAATTAAATAAAAAAATAAATGAAAGAAAGAGAGAAAGAGAGAAAGAGAGAAAGAAAGAAAGAAAGAAAGAAAGAAAGAAAGAAAGAAAGAAAGAAAAGAAAAGAAAAGAAAAGAAAAGAAAAGAAAAGAAAAAAAAGAAAAAAAGAAAAGGAAAGGAAAGGGATCTTGAAATGGGGAACTGTAAAGTTCTTTCCATTTCTAATATTTGCAATTT
>CAUYTI010054113.1:0-22498 GCA_963575145.1 Galago senegalensis
CCCCAGGCATCATGAGTCCATGATGTTGGACTTCATGGGTGTAACTAAGATAGCAGTTGAAGCCCAGCTAAGAAAGACAGAATGTGATACCGCCCCTGCCCCCTGCTATGGGATACTGCCCCCGTCCTCTGTGATGGGATAATGCCCCTGTCCTCTGTGATGGGATACTGACCCCGTCCTCTGTGATGGGATACTGACCCTGTCCCCTGTGGTGGGATACTGACCCCGTCCTCTGTGATGGGATACCGACCCTGTCCCCTGTGGTGGGATACTGCCCCCATCCTCTGTGATGGGATACTGCCCCTGTCCTCTGTGGTGGGATACTGCCCCCGTCCTCTGTGATGGGATACTGCCCCCGTCCTCTGTGATGGGATACTGACCCTGTCCCCTGTGGTGGGATACTGCCCCCGTCCTCTGTGGTGGGATACCATACTTGCCCCTATGATGGGATACCGTACCTGTCCCCTGTGATGGGATACTGACCCTGTCCCCTGTGATGGGATACTGACCCTGTCTCCTGTGATGGGATACTGACCCTGTCTCCTGCAATGGGATACTGACCCTGTCCCCTGTGATGGGATACTGACCCTGTCTCCTATGATGGGACACTTCAGCTTCCCCCTGTGATGGGATATTTCCCCTGTCTCCCCTGCATGCTCAGATCATGGTACCCTTCATGGTCTTGTTAAAACTCAGTTTCCAAGTGTACAGTTCATCACCATGATAGCTGTTGTGGGGAGGAGGGATGATCCTGTGTTTGTCCACAGGCCTGTCACTGGCCTGTGTTCCCTCTTGGGTTAGATGGGCAGCTGGGGTGGTCATCTGGGAGAACCAGCCTGGCTACTCCTTCCCCCACTCACCTTTGGGTCTGGGTTTCCTTCTTACAGACTTGCCTCCTGGCCCTTGGCCAGCCTCAGCACATGGGGCAAGCACCACAATTAAACAGGCCCTGGACAGCATAGAAGAGAGCAGAGAAGACCTCCCTTGCTGCTCAGTTATCCCCTAGTTATCAAAGGGGCTGGGCCCCACTCAGGGGCAATATGTGATTCAGAGCATCACCTGTGAAGATGGTGGAGTGAATTAACCATCATAAAGGAAAAAAGAAAGGCAGAGGGAGTGAGACAGAACTTGTGCTGCATCTGGAGAGCTCCCCAGAACATCTGGATCCTCCCATTTCCCTCTCTCCCTGCTCACACTCTCCCATCTCCACAGGATGAGCAGCCTGAAACAACGCTCAATGCAGGGGGCATTTGTGGTCCTGCAGTGGTGGGGTGGGGTTTGCTGATTTGCTTTGCAGCCGCTTCCACCCTTCAGCCAAGGCAGCAGGAATTACAGAGTTTCCCAGTGGTTTGTAATTGTCTCTATGAACCAGCTGGCACATTTTATCCTTCAATGCCTTGTTTTGGAAATTTGCCTCAGTGGAGGTTCCAGAAGAAAACATTTCATGTTGCAAACACAAGCATCTATTGTGCTGGCACCCTGTGCACAGAACAATGTCATCACGGTTTGAACTCCCTGCTTGATATACAGGAGGAATTTGTCTCTGAAAACTGATTTTTAATATGAACAAGAAAATGCTATTGCTTCTTGTATTTGCCTGCTGTTGGGTGCTTTATAGCTGTGCAGTCAGTAATGCAGAAAAAGTTTAAAAACTCAGTTTAGAAAGAAACAAATGCTTTTGTTACCTAATGTTGGGGGCCCAATGACTTCATTATAGACAGAAGCTAATGAAAGCCATTGTTAAATCACCCTAATGATGGTGATTATTACAGAGATACAAAGGCTATGATTGACAGAGTTTCCAAGGGGCAAAGTTGGAACAAACTGAGAAAACATAAATAAGGGAGTGTTGAACTATGACCTGGTATAAAGTATACGTCCATGCATCCATTCTGATATAAACAAATGATTGAAAAAAGAAATTCACAAAAGACAACAGAATAGATGAAATACATGAGAGAGATCTTCCAGGCAGAAGAATTTCGAATAACTTCAGTAGTTACTCCACCTTCCAAGGGGTGGAACAAAACTCCAAAGCCTATAAACGTGTGCTGAGTTCATGAGCACCTCCCAACATTGGGATGCCATGTCACCAAGCAAGGGCACTGCCAACTAAGACACACCAGAGGCCAGAGGTGGATGTAGTTTCTGCTGAGTATAAAGAGAAGATTGAGATAGACACTTACATGCTCTACCTGTGAAATAGAGCACAGATGACTCCCAAATGAGAAAGAGTGGACTTTGACCACACCTGTATGTCCTGCCCCTTCCTGTGGAATACAGAGGCCACCCTGACCAGAGAGGGGGTAAGGTCTCCCTCCTGATGCATAAGAGCAACCTGTGAACCAGTGGGGCTAAATCTTCAACCCCATTTTATCTGTGTTTTTATATTAAGTGAGAAAGAAACTACTTATTTTTGAAATAGAGTAGACATGCATGTTAACTAGGTAGGATAATTGTTATGAGAAAGGACACCCAGCCACACAGAAGGAAGGACAAATATGCATTGTTTTATTTTATTTTTCATGTAAATCAAACATTTTTAACCTGATAGATATTCTGATCCATGGTCAAGCTCTGCTGGCTTGACCTATGAGTAATTAGACTTTGCCATGTTCAACTCATAGGCCATATTTACAAATAAAATTTTATTTTAAAATAATTATGGATTCACATGCAGTTGTATGAAACAATATAGATCACATTATTTGTGAACAGGCATAATTTTGCTTCTTCCTTTCCAACTTGGATTATTTTGTTTATTATTCTTGCCTCATTGCTATGGCTACAATTTCTAGTACCATGTTAAATAGAAGTGGTGAAAGTAGGCGTACTTGTTTTGTTCTTCAGCTTAGGGGAAATGTTTTCAGTTTTCACCATTTTGCATGATCTGCACTGTGGGTTTTCATATAAGACTCTATCATGTTGAGGAATTTCCCATCTATTTCTGTTCAGTGTGTACCAATGTTTTTCATATGCTTTTTCTGCATTAGCTGAGATGACCATGGAGACTTTTTTCTTCATTGGTTTTCACTGCTGAACCATTGTGCCATTCCAGGAATAAATCTTACTTGGTCCTTTTGCATAATCCTCTTAATATGCTGCTGATTTTCTTTTCTTCTCTCTCTCTCTTTTTTTAGACAGAGCCTCAAGCTGTTGCTCTGGGTAGAATACCATGGCATCAAGCTCACAGCATCCTCCAACTCTGGGCTTAGGTGATTCTCTTGCCTCAGCCTCCCAAGTAGCTGGGATTACAGGCCCCCCACCACAATGCCCGGTTATTTTTTGGCTGTAGTTGTCATTGTTGTTTGGCAGGGCTGGGCTGGATTTGAATCCACCAGCTTTTGGTGTATGTGGCTGGCACCTTAGCTAGCTGAGCTATGGGCATTGAGCCTGCATTTTCCTTGGTAGTATTTTGCTATGGATGCTTGGATCTTTATTCATAAGGGATATAGGTCTGTAGTTTTCCTTTTTTGTAGCATCTTTTGTAGCAACTTTAAAGAATATACAAAGTATTGCTTGAGTTAGTAGATAAATTTGGAAAATTGCAAGATATAAAATCAGCAGGGAAAAATACATTATATTTCTATACCCGTGACATTAACAATCTGAAAAGGAATTAATAACAATGAAATTCCTTTTATAATAGCATCAAGAAGAACAAAATACTTAGGAATAAGTTTAACCAGGAAGGTGAAAAGCTTATACACTGAAAACTAAAAAGTATTAATGAAGAAAGTGAAAGACAAAATAAATGGAAAGACATCCATATTATGGTTCAGAAAACTTCTTGTAGTTAAGATGCCAATACTTCTCTAAGCAATGTAAAGAGACAAATCAATCTCTATCAAAATTCCAATGATATTTTTCATATAAATTAAAAAAATCCATCTTAAGATTCACATGGAATCTCAGAGAACCACTCCTCACTATAATAGCTAAAATAATCTTATAAATGAAGAAGAAAGTTGGAGAACTTATACTTTCTGATTTTAAAACTTACTACAAAGCTACACTCCCCAAAGAGTGGGGTACTAGAAAAGTACACTATATTTACAATTGAATAGGGTATGGAGCCTGTAAATAAACCCTCCTATATTTGGTCAAATTATTTTTGATGAGGGTGACAAAATTGTTCAACAGGAAAAGAATAGTCTTTTAAACAAATGGTTCTGGGAAATCTGGATCTCCACACACACAAAAATGTAGTTGGATCCAATTTCACACTTAACAAAAATTAACTCAAAATGAATCAAAGACATAAATTGATAAGCTTAAACTATAAAAAATTTAGAAACAACAACCACAGAATATGAAAATATTTGCAAAGCATTTATTTAATAAGGGGTTATAACCAGAGTATATTAAAGAAAACTATTATGAGTCAACAATAAAACCAATGAACCCATTGAAAAAATGGACAAGGGACTTGAGTAGACACTAAAGAAAACACAGAAACGACCAATGAGCACATGAAAAGTTGTTCAGAATCACTAGTTACTAGAAAAATGCAAATCAAAACCACACTGAGGCACCACTCTTTACCCACTAAGATGCCTATTGCCATAAAATTGGAAAACTGAGTACTGGCAAGGATGTGGAGAAATTAGAGACCTTGTGCACTGTTAGTCGGGATATAAAATGGAGCAGCTGTGGGTAGAAGCATACTATAGGCTGGCATTTCAGAGGACTTGTGCTGGAATGGCCCCCACCCCCACTTCTGTGGTGTGTGTGGTGGGGGATTAGAATGTTCAGTAAAATAGATAAAAAGTAGTCTGAGAAACATCTAGATAGAAATCAGCAGCTTAGCAGAGACAGGATATCAATAAAGTCAGAAAGCATCTGACATTTACCCTCAAGCCCTGGTTATCCAACCTGTGGGCTGGAACTTTCATTCATTAAGCCCCTACCATAGTGTTGTGTGATACATGATTTAGTGCTCCACTGTTCTTCACCTTGATAGCCTTCCCTGAACAAAAGACTGCCTGTTTAATTGAAACATGAGACTGTTAACTTCTCAGCTTTATATTTTGTATATTTGCCCACCTCCAAAACCCTAGTAAAAGACTCTTGAGAATTCAGTTAGGGTTGACGCCCATCCACCTTGCTATGAAATTTCTTGATGTGTCTCTAGGTCTCTAGACAGAAACTTTTTGTGTGGATTTATCATGCCATTCTTCCCTTTGTCTGCTGAACACAAGTTGTGGCAGAAAAGTCCCTGCTAGGGAAATTCTCACTGCTGTGCTCGGGCTCCCTCCCAAGCTGCAATAAATGGCCACATTTGAAAACAGTTTAGTAGTTCCTCAAAAAGTTGAATATAGAATTGCCATATGATTCAGCAATTCTGTTGTTAGGTATATGCCCCAAAGAACTCAAATATATATACACACTCCAATGTTCATAGCAGCATTGTACATAGTGGCTAAAAGGTGGAAACAACTGTACACCCATCAACACATGAATGGATTAACACAATGTGGAATGTACAAAAACGATTATTCACACATAGAAGGAATAAAATTCAGATACATGCTGCAACACAGATTAACTTCGAAAACATTGTGCTAAGTGTGTGATTCCTCTTACATGAGGCATCTAGAATAGGTAAATTCAAAGAGCTAGAAAGTAGAATAGAGGTGTCTAGGACATAGAGAGTTATTGCTCAATGGGTACAGAAATGATGTGTGTGTGTGGGAAAGAAATTATGCATGGGGTAATGAGAAAGTTCTGGAAATACATATGGTAATGGCTACAGAACCTTGTTAGCATACCTAACACCACTGAATGTACACTTGAAAATGGTTAAAAGTGTATATTTTATATATATTTTACATTATGTATGTTTCAACTTGATAAAGTTACATTTCTTATTTTTTTCTTCTGATGAATCATGCTTTTGGTGTCACATTTAAGAAATCTTTGAAGATTTTTTTCTAAAAGTTTTGAGGATCTATGTTTTATGTTTTTGTTTGTGATCTATTTAGTGTTCTTTTAAAAAGCGTGAGACTTAGTTTTTAGCCTGAGACTGTGGTTTCCAATTCCTTCAGTACCATTTGTTGGAGGTTTTCCTTATTCTACTGAATTGCTTTTACACCTTTGCCAGAAACTCAGTTTAACAGGTCTGTTTCTGAGTTCTCTGTTTAGTTCCTTTTATCAATGTGTCTATTTGCCCATATTGCAATGTTGTAATTACTGTGACTACATTGGACACCTAATACCATGTGGTATTAGAATAATTCCTTCTTCTTAGTCAAGATTGTTTTGACTATTCTAGGGCCTGAGATTTTCTAGATTCATTTTGGAATAAGCTTTGTCTGTCTGTAAAAACCCTTGCTGGAATTTTGACAGGACATGAGTTATACATGTAGATCAATTTGGAGAAAATTGACAACTTTTCCATGTTGAGTCACCCAATCCACAAACACAGCATGTGTCTTCATTTATTTAAGTCTCTTTTGATTCTTTCATCAGCATTTATAAATTTTTAGCATGCAGGTCCTGTATATGATTCGTTAGAATTATCTGTAAGTAGTATTTAATATTTTTCAAACAATTATAAATGGTTATATTTAATTTTGGTTTCCACATGCTCACTGTTAGGATAAAGAAATGAAGTTGATCTTTATGTGTTGATTTGCATTTAAGAACTTCCTCATCCTTAACTTAGTTCTTCATTCTAGAATTCTTTTTTGCAGCTTCCTCCATCTACACAGACATCCATTTTATTTGCTAATAAGGCCAGTTTTATTTCTTCCTACCTGACCTGTGTATCTGTTATATATTTGTTGGACTTTTTTTGCTTTATTGCAATAGCTAAAACTTCCGATGGTATGATGAATTACAGTGATGAGAGTGGACATTCTTTGTTCCCAAACTTAAAGAAGAAGTAGTCAGTCCTTCAGCATTATGTATGATGTCAGCTAAAAGTTTTTGTAGATGCTCTTTGTTATTTTATTTTATTTTATTTTTTTTTGCAGTTTTTGGCTGGGGCCGGGTTTGAACCTGCCACCCCTGGTATATGGGGCTAGCGCCCTACTCCTTGACCCATAGGTACTGCCTGGTGCTCTTTATTATAGTGAGAAAATTCTCTTTATTTGTTTACTGAGAATTTTTATCGTGGATCTTGGAAAATACTATTTGGTGACAACTGAAAATAAAATCATATACATTTTCTTATTTAGTTTGTGATGGATTACACTGATTGATTTCAAATCTTGAACTAGCTTTGCATACTTTGAATAAACCCCACTTGGTCTTGGTATATAATTTTTTGGGTATATTGCTGAATTCAATTTCCTAATCTTTTTGCGGATATTTATTTGTAGACTCATGAGTGATATGAACAATGTAATTATTCTGTTTCTTTCTAGCCTCATGAAATGAGTTAGAAAGTATTTTTGCTTCTTTTTCTATAAGAGAATGTATGACAGTGTTAAGTTTTTCTTAATGGATGGTAAAATTCTTCATTGCAACCACTGGAATTTGAAGATCAATTTTTGTTGAGTTTTTTTATTTACAGATTCAGTTCCTGTATTTACAAACAGCACTGCCCAGGTTGCCTGTTTCATCTCGATTGAGGTTTAGTAGTTTTTGGTTCATTGACTTTGTGAATGTAAAGTTATTCATACTATTCCTTTATTATCCTTTTTTTCTTAGAGACAGAGTCTCACTTGGTTACCTTTGGTAAAGTGCCAGGGCATCTTAGCTCACAGCAACCTGAAACACTTGGGTTCAAGTGATTCTCTTGCCTCAGACTCCCAGGTAGCTGGGGCTACAGGTGCCTGCCACAGTGCCTGGCTATTTTTTAGGGACAGGGTCTTACTCTTGCTCAGGTTTGTCTTGAACCTGTGAGCTTAGGAAATCCACCCACCTCAGCTTCCCAAGTGCTGGGATTACAGGCGTGAGCCACTGTGTCCAGCTATTATCATCCTTTTAATGGCCAAAGAATCTGTAGTGATTTTCTCTGTTTCATTTCTAATTTTTATGTGTCTTTTCTTTGTCCGTGTTGATAGAAATGTATCAATTTTATTGCTTCTCCTTCAAAGAACATTGCTTTTCTTTTACTCATATTCTTTATTTTTTTTTTAAAAGAACATTGATTTCTGCTTTTATCTTTTTTATTTCATACCTTATGCTTCTTTTGGGTTGGTTTACTATTTTCTATAGTTTCTTGAGGTAATTAGATTATTGATTTAAGCCATTTTCTTCTTTCTCATGTAAGCATTTATTATAAATTTTCCTTACTGAACTATTTTTGGCTTTTTCCCCCCACATATTTTGAAATCGTATAGTTTCATTTTCTTTACTTTTGAGACTTGTTTTTGATATATGAATTATTTAGAAGTCTTTTGTTTAATTGTCACATATTTGAAGATTTTAAATATGTTGTTTTATATTACTGATTTCTAATTTGGTATCAGTATGGATAGAGAACTCACTTTTTATGATTCCAATTAATTTAAAGTGTTTGAGGTTTGTTTTATCATCCAGGATATACCTTATCTTGGTGAATGTTCCATGGCACTTGAAAGAACATGTGTGCTTTGCTACTGGGGACAGTCAATATGTTAGATTTTGCTGGTTGCTTGTGTTGCTGAGTTGTCTATGTTCAGCCTAGTTGTCTAGTGATTCTATCGGTTGTTGACAGTGGGGCATTAAACTTCCCTTCCATAATTGTGTAATCGTCTGCTTTAGCTTTATGTGTTTTAGGGCTCTGTTGTTTGCAGCATAGGGTCTTAGTGTCTTCTTCATGGATTGATCCATTCTTCATGACTTGCTGGGCAAAGTTTCTCTTTATAAAACCATTTCACCTGACAAACGAGTAAGAAATGTGACATCAGAATGCCACTATTGTGTGACACCTAACCCATCAGTGAGCCTAAACGTTGATCCTCAATGGCATTGTCACCACAGAAAGAGAGACAAATGCATTATGTGTCCCCCAAGGGAAGAACACAGCATGCCTGACAAAGCAGTCAAGAAAGAGGAGGAAAGGTAGGGGGAGAAAGAGACAAAAAGAACTCAAATTTAGTGAGAACTCTAGATCCAAATACCAATTTATAAAAAGTACAGAGGATAAATCATGTAAAATCACACCCTGAGAATGAAATCAAGAAACCCTAAGTTGTGAAATGTCTATAGGACATGCAACTTAGTTTCTTTGGTAAATAAGTTGGAAGGAACAACATAAGAAGGAGGAAAAATATCTCTATATAAGAGATTTTAATTGTCAGGCAACAGACTATTCACTAACTAATAAATGAACATTTCTTTTATATCTACTATTTTCTAGACAATTTTTAAGTTTCTAGAAATGGAAAGACAAAAAAAGATATACTTTTCAGGTTTTGGAGGTAATTTTATGCAGCAACTTGCCTAAGCAATGGTGGCCAATTGTTGAATTAAACACCAGGCTAGATGTTGCTTTGAAGATATTTTTTATGTATGATTGGTATTTAAATCAGTAGACTTTGAGTAAAGTTCCACCACCATGTAGGTAAAGCTCATTCAACTAGTCAAAGGCTTTAAGCATAAAGACTGAGGTTTTCTGAAGGACAAGGAAGGAATTATCAGACTCACGACTGAAACATTGTCTTATACCTGAACTTGAAGGCCAGCTTTACAGATTTTAAGTTTGTCCATCCCACAATTGCCTCAGACAATTTCTTAAGGTAAATCTAGACAGAAAGATGAAGAGAGAAATAGTTCCTTTTCCTTTGGACAACCTCAACTAAAATAGACTTTAGGAGCAACAGAGGCTTTAGCAGGGTGTCCAAACTGGGGCCCATGGGGGCCATGCTGATTTTGTGAGGACATTTTTTGTTTATCTATCTGTAGTGTCTGATATCATGGAAAGTACGCATGGGACTTTTTTTTTTTTTTTGGCTAATCAGATTTCATTAGTGTCTGTGTATTTAATGTGAGGGCCAAGACAACTTTTATTTTTCCAATGTGAGACAGAGAACAAAAAAATGTTGGACACCCCAGCTTTAGAGGAACAGAATACTAAAATAAAATCATAATTATATATATTTAGGGGGCTTAAAGTGGTACTTTGATACATGTAGATACTGTGGAATGATCAAATCAGAATAATTAGCATATTCCTCACCTCAAATATTTATCTTTTCTTTATGGTAAGAACATTTTAAATCCCCTTTTTGCTATTCATGCTTGAATTGGGTTGTTATAATTTTCCATTAATATTAGTCCCAAGGGACCCTCCTGTATTTTAGACAAATTCTTCCTTATCTCTGTTGTGGAGCAGCAATTCTATATGCCCTTATAATTAGTATCACCATAGCCACTTATAGTGACTTCATTTTTTGCCTATTTATTCAAACACATGAGGTTTGAAAACTGGTCTCTCGACTTCCAGTTCAATGGAATCACTGTTAAGTCTCTGTGTCTTACCAATAAGTCTAGAATAGTTGTTACTTCTTTATAACAAGATCCAACCAGCATAATGCCATCAAAATAATAGTCCAGTATGATAATCTATGCATGAGAAAGTTGATTAAGGGTGGCACCCAAGGAGTAGGGCGTCGGCCCCATATGCTGGAGGTGGTGGGTTCAAACCCAGCCCCAGCCAAAAACTGCAAAAAAAAATAAATAAATAAATAAAAAAAAAGAAAGTTGATTAAAATCTCTGCAAACTGAATTGTGGTATAGGGCTGAAGAGTTCCTATGCCTCTGAAACAGGATAGTCAGTGTATATGCTGGACATGACTACTGAAAGCAAACTGCTTCTGGTGGTCTTTATTGACGGGTATGAAGGAAACAAGCATTTTCCAGGTCCATAGCTGCATAGCAGGTATCAGAGAATGTGTTAATTTGCACAAACAATGGAACCACATCCAGCATGGCAGTTGTACTTGGTTAAGCAGAAGGTAATTGATTGCCCTTTTCCAAGATCCATCTATCTTCTGTATAACCCCCATGGGCAGGCTGAGTGGGGAGCTGGTGGGAGTCACCATCCTGCAAGCTCCAAGTACTTGATGGTGGCACTAATCTCTGCAATTCCTCTGGTGATGCAATATTACTTTCGTTTTATTATTTTCCTAGAATAGAGTCAGTTCTAGTGCCCTTACCTACCATAATATACCTTACTTCATAGACCATGGAATCAAAATGGGGATTCTACCAATTTCTGAGTTTGTCTATTCTAATCAGTCTTTCTAGAATGGAGAAAATAACCATAAGATGGGTTTGAGGATCCCTGGGACCACTGTGAGATGAGTCTGAGCTAAAATTTGAATGATTACCTAATCTCCAAAAGCCCCTACTTGGACTGGTGGACCACAGTAATCACTGGGTCTCCTGAGATTGGTATCAGTTCAGAGAGAGTTTCCAATTTTTTCCTAAAATATGGTAATATCCTTTTCCTCACTGCACACTTGTCTTTTTCTGGGAAATGGTGGGAAAAGATTAACAGGATAAAACTCTGGGGGTGTAGTGAAGTTCTCCTTCAAGGATCAATTCTAGGAATTGATTGAGGGGTTATAACTCTCTGGTTCTGTGATTTTAGTTAGACTTCCGTTAACTTGACCTAATATGCCTCTGCTTGTACAGATCAAGTAAGAAAAGTCTACTTAGTAGACTGTCCATCTTTTCACTTTTAAGAACACTGGGTCATTTAGCAAATGCCATTAGTTTCTAAGAGTTAGACTTTTCTGATTACTCGTGACTCTGCTGTCCATAATGGTAGCCATACCCACCTTGCCTTTGGCAAATAAGTGCCACTTGGCACCTGCCACCCTAGGATCCAGCTATCCCCATTTTTTGAGACAGATTAATATTAATGGAAAGCTACAGCAACTCAATTCAGGCAAGACTATGAATAGCCCTAGATATCTAGAACCAAGATTTGAGTCACCCCACCAGGACAAGAACCACCACCAGCACAGGTGTTTGCTGAGGGTATTGGAAGAAGATAGCTGTAAATACTCACTAGGACCATGTGACCAGGAATGAGGACTTTAATTGCTACAAGTATTTCTTTCTTAATTTTTATGAATGTGTGTACATAGATATTTTCATTTTCTTCTCTTATTTCCTGATCATATTTAAGTAGTTTGCTAATTTAGCACTTCAGTATCTAAGTCACATGATATCAAGGAGGGGAGTGAACACAACTCAAGGACTTTTTAGTAAATGTCTTTCCCCCAAAGGAAGCTCCAGGCCCAGATAGCTTCAATGGTGAATTTTGCCAAATGTTTAAGCAAGAAACAATACCAATCTTACACAACCCTTTCCAGATAACAGAAGAGGAAGACATAAAGAAGAGAGTGTTGAGTTAGGGCAAGTGTCATATGAAAGACAATGCTTTTCATAAGCATCAACATTTCCTGTTTCTTTACATCCACGCCAACATCTCTGGTTTTGGGATTTTGTAATGTGGGCTAATCTTACTGGAGTTAGATGACATCTCAAAGTGGTTTTGATTTGCATGTCTCTGATGATTAAGGATGATGAGCATTTTTTCATCTGTCTGTAGGCCGTGCACCTATCTTCTTCAGAGAAGTTTCTCTTCAAGTCCCTTGCCTACCCTGAGATAGGATCATTTGTTATTTTCTTGCTAATACATTTGAGTTCTCTGTGGATTCTGGTTATTAAACCTTTGTCCGAGACATAACCTGCAAATATCTTCTCCCATTCTGAGGGCTGTCTGCTTACTTTACTTATGGTGTTCTTGGCTGTGTGTGTTCTTTTTGTTTGATCAGATCCTAGTAATGTATTTTTGATGTTGCTTCAATTGTCCAGGGAGTCCTCTTTATAAAATATTCGCCTAGGCTGATTTCTTCAAGAGTTTTCCCTGCACTTTCTTCTAGTATTTTTATATTTTCATGTCTTAAAGTTTAAATCTTTTATCCAGTGAGAGTCTATCTTAGTTAATGGTGAAAGGTGTGGGTCCAGTTTCAGTCTTCCAGTTCACCCAGTACCACTTGTTAAATAGGAAGTCTTTCCCCACTGAATGTTCTTGATTAGCTTATCAAAGATCAAATGACAGTAAGTATCTGGGTTCATCACTTGGTTCTCTATTCTGTTCCATACATCTACCTCTTTGTTTTTGTTCCCACTACCATGCTCTTTTGATCACTATCAATTTATAGTATAGTCTGAGGTCTGGTAGTATAATTCCTCCTACTTTGTTTTTGTTTCTGAGTAATTTTTTGGCTAATTGAGGTTTTTTTCCAATTCCATATAAAATGAAGTATTACTTTTTTAAGGTCGTTAAAGTATGACAGTGGAGCTTTAATGGGGATTGCATTAAAATTGTATATTGCTTTGGGTAGTATGGACATTTTAATAACGTTGATTCTTCCCAGCCATGAGCATGGTACATTTTTCCATTTGTTGCCATCTTCAGTTATTTCTTTTCTTAGAGTTTCATAGTTCTCCTTATAGAGATCTTTCACATCCTTTGTTAGGTTAAACTCCCAAATATTTCAACTTCTTTGGTACTACTGTAAAAGGAATAGAGTCCTTGACTGTTTTTTCAGCATGACTATTGTTGGTATATATAAAGGCTACAGATTTGTGAGTATTGATTTTGTAACCTGAGATGCTGCTGTATTTCTTGATCACTTCTAAGAGTTTTGTAGTTGAATCCCTGGGGTTTTCCAGATATAGGAGCATATCATCTGTGAAGAATGAAAGTTTGATCTCCTCTGTTCCTACTTAGATACCCTTGATTGCCTTCTCTTGACTGATTTCAATAGTTGAGACTTCCATTAAAAAGCAATGGAGACAATAGTTAGTTAATGGTGAAAGGTGTGGGTCCAGATCTGGACCTGATGGTTCAGATCTGGACCCTGGTTCAGATCTGAGTGGTTCCTGATCTGAGTGGAAATAATTTCAGTTTAACCATTCAATATGATATTGGCTGTGGGTTTGCTGTAGATGGCCTCTATCAGTTTAAGAAATGTCCCTTCTATACTTTTTTTTTTGGAAGTGTTTTGATCATAAAAGGATGCCGGATATTATCAAAAGCTTTTTCTGCATTGATGGAGAGAATCATATGGTTTTTGTTTTTTATTTTGTTTATGTGATGTATTATATTTTTAGATTTATGCATCTTGAACCAGCCTTGAGCCCCTGGGATAAAACCAACTGGGTTATGTTGTATAATTTGTTTGATGTGATGCTAATCCTGTTTGCTAGGGTCTTATTGGATATTTTTGCATGTATATTCATTAAAGATATTGGTTTATAATTTTCTTTTCTTGTTGGGTCTTTTTCTGGTGGTTTGGGGATCAGGGTAATATTTGCTTCATATAACATGTTGGGTAGTATTCTTTCCTTTTCTATGATTTGGAAAATGTTATGTAATATAGGTACCAGTTCCTCTTTAAAGGTCTGATAGAATTCTGATGTGAAGCTGTCTGTTCCTGAACTTTTCTTTTCTGAGAGATTTCGTATAGTAGATGCTATTTCAGGACTTGATATGAGTCTGTTCAACATTTCTAATTCTTTCTGGGTAAGTCTAGGAAGATGGCGTGCTTTCAAGTATTGGTCAATTTCTTTCATATTTTCAGATTTCTGAGAGTAGAGTTTTTTGTAGTATTCATTAAGAATTTTTTTAATTTCTGAGGTGTCTGTTGTTATTTCACCTTTGTCATTTCTGATTGATGAAATCAGGGATTTTAATTTTCTATTTATGGTTAGGCTAGCCAAGGGTTTATCAATTTTGTTAAATTTTTCAAAAAAACCAACTTTAGATTCATTGATCTTTTGAATAATTCTTTTGTTTTTGATTTCATTTAACTCAGCTATAATTTTGGTTATTTCTTTTCTTCTGTTGTGTTTGGGGTTGGAGTGTTCTTCCTTTTCCACTTTCTTGAGATGTTCCATTAAGTTGTTGATTTCCTCTTTCCATTCTCTTAAGAAAGGCTTGCAGCGCTAAAAATTTCCCTCTTAAGACTGCCTTTGCAGTATCCCAGAAGTTCTGATAATTCATGTCTTCATTATCATTCTGTTCCAAAAACTTAGTTATTTCCTTCTTAATCTCATCTTTCACCCAGCTATATTTCAGTGTAAATTTATTTAGTTTCCATGTCTTTGTATGAGTATGCAGATTCCTGTTATTGGTGAGTTCAACTTTTATTCTGTGATGATATGAGAAAATATGTGGAATAATTTCTATTCTTTTAATTTTGCTGAGGTTAGCCTTGTGACCTAAGATGTGATCAATTTTGGAGGATGTTCCATGGGCTGATGTGAAGAATGTGTATTCAATTTTTTTAGGATGAAATGTTCTGTAGATGTCTATTAAATTCAATTGTTGCATGGTGAAGTTTAAGTCCAAAATTTCTTTGCTTAATTTCTTCTTGGAGGAGCTATCCAACAGTCCCAAAGGGGTGTTAACATCTCTGACTATTATGGTGCTGGAAGATGTCAAATTGTTCACATCTGTTAGGGTCTTGTTTATGAATTGACAAGCATTTTGGTTGGGTGCATAATGTTAATAATTGATATCTCATCATGTTGAGTGTTTCCCTTAACAAATATGAAGTAACCATCCTTGTCTTTCCTTACTTTTGTTGGTTTAAAGCCTAATGTATCTGCAAATAAAATTGCAACACCTGCTTTTTTATGTTTTCCATTTGCCTGGATTATAGATGTCCATCCCTTCACCCTGAGTCTATATTTATCCTTTAAGATGAGATTCTTGTATTCAGCATTTATCTGGCCTCAGTTTTTGTATTCAGTCAGCCAGCTTGTGCCTCCTTAGTGGACAATTTAAGCCATTCACATTAATTGAGAGTATTGATAAGCCTGGTAGTATTTTGGGGGTCAAGTTTTTCAAAAGACCTATGGATGTTTCTAATCCTTTTGCCACTGTGGGAGTTGGGTTTTGATCAATAATTTCTGAGTGAGTTTACTTTGGTGGGAGAGCATTGTGGTGGTCATTATGGAGGATGGGTCTGAGAATATCTTGAAGAGCTGCTTTAGTTATGGCAAGTTTTTTCAAAGTGTGAATGTGATTAAAGTATTTGACTTCTCCATCATAAATGAAACTCAGTTTAGCTGGATACAGAATCCTGGGCTGAAAGTTGTTTGGTTTTAGGAGATTGAAGGTTGATGACCATCCTCTTCTGGCTTAAAAAGTTTCAGCAGAAAGATCTGCAGTGATTCTAATATTCTTCCTCTAGTAGGTCATGATTTTCTTATGTCTGGCTGCTTGTGGGAGCCAGTTAATTACAATGTGTATAAGGTATGCTTTATTTGGATTGAGTTGTGCTAGAGTTCTGAAACTGTCTGCTATCTGATTTTAAGAATCTCTTGCCATGTTTGGAAAGTTTTCCTCTAAAATCTCTTGGAGTAGAATATCTGTGCCTTTCAGATCATTTTCATCACCTTCAGGAATTCTAATAAGGCAAATGTTTGCTTTTTTGGAGTGGTGCCACAACTCTCTCAGGGAATGATCTATCTTTGCTCTCCATATCTCTTCATCTTTGAGGGTTCGGGAGCATTCAAAAGCTTTGTCTTCAATGTCTGAGATCCTTTCTTCTGTCTGCTCCATCCTCTTACTGAGGGATTCTACTGTATTTCTCAGGTCTTTGAGGGATGCAAATTCTTGCCTCAATTTGTCAAAATCTTTGGTGATTTTATCTTTGAATTCATTGACTTCTTGAGACAACTTTTGAATTACTCCCTGAACTTCTAATTCCAATTTTACTTCAATTCTGTTAAGCTTATTTGCTATCCAAATTCTGAACTCAATTTCTAACATCTCAGCCATTTGTTTATCAATGGGATCTTTTGTTGCGTCTCCTGTGTCATATCTTGGGGGAGTTGATCTACTCTGGTTATTCATGTTGCATTAGTTTTCCCACTGATTCTGCCCCATGGTTATTTTTCACCATTTGTTTACAGAGGCTGGTAAGGTGGAATTAAATTGAGGGTTCCTGGAGATATAGTTAACTGGCCCTTTACCAGAGTGATGGGACTGGTGACTGTGATTTTTCCCCTATGGAAAAAGTTCTGTTCAGTAGTACAGCCTCTGACTGTAGACACTCTGGGAACCTGCTTGGTATGATGGGGCTAGGTGGGTCTTCTTATATTTAGCTAGTCTCTGACCAATTCTAGTGGCTCAGTGACTTTGGGTTGAAACCTCAGCTGAAATTTCTTTCCTTTGAATTCCAGCTTGCCTCAGCAGGGGCGATGTGAATCCATCAATCTTCTCTCTTAGCTCAGCTCCCAATCTTCTGCTTTATTGGGTTGGTTCAGCCCATTATTTCTTCTTCTGGATGGGAGCCTCTGCAGAAAGCTGGCTTCAGTTGAATATCTTGCCTCTTCTTTTTCCCAGCTATTTTTCTGTTGTAGTTGTCATTGTTGTTTAGCTGGCTTAGTTTAAGTTTGAACATGCCAGCCTGGGTGTATGTGGCTGGCACCCTATCCACTGAGCTACAGGTGCCTCTGAGCACATAAAAGTTTTTAATATTGATGAGACAAATTTATCAATTCATCCTTTATGGATTGTGCTTATGTATGAAGTCTAAGAACTCTTTGCCCACACCTAGATTTTAAATATTTCCTCCTATTTTTTATTGAAGTTTTAAAGTTTTACATTTTTTTATTTTTTAATTTTTTTGAAGATAATCAAATATGATTTTTATTCTTTAAAATATAGAAAATAATCACAAGTTGACAATTCTCTTAATCACACCTAAGGTCTAAAAATGCATGCACTTGAAAATAATTATAGTAGAAGAAAAAATATTGTGAGTATACTCTTTTAAGGTTCTTACATAATGTATAGAGCATTATGATATAATTTGAACATAAGCTATGATTAATTAGAAATGTATTTTGTAAATGTGAAGGGAAAGAATAAAATTAAAAAAAGTATAAATAACAAGCTGATGGTGGAGATAAAATGAAAACATTAAAACATATTCTCAAAACCAGAGGAAAAAAAGAGAATAATGAGGGAGATGATAGATCTTAATACAGGAATAATTACATTAAATACAAATGGTCTAAACATAATAATTAAAAGATAGAGATTATCTGATTAGATAAACAAGTGAAACCTAACTATGTGCTGGCTATAAATAATCAACATTACATATAAAGGCATAAGTTAAATGTAAAAAGATGAAAATGATATTATCATATAAATATTCATCAAAAGAAAACTGAGGTGGCTATATTGATATCAAATAAAGTAGATTTTATAACAAGGATTATTTAAAAATATGTTTGAGAATAAAAAGGAGCATAACATAATAGTAAAGAAATTGATTCAATGAAAATATATAACAATCCTATACAACAAAGGAACAATAACAACAGCAACAAAGACAAAACCATAATTTAGTTGGAAACTTCAATACTCCTCTCTCAGTAACTAATAGAACTAACATAGCAATGGGTATAGAGAATACCTGAACACAACTACACATATTTAGAGAATCACTGTGCCTATGTGTTAGGCAAAGATTTCTTAAATGTGACACCAAAAGCACATCTGCTAAGAGAAAATGTCAATAAATTAAATGTCATTAAAATTTAAAACCTTTGCTTTTCCAAAGACTCAGACTGGGAGAAAAATCTGTAAAACACATATCTGAAGAAGGCCTTGTATCCATGGTTTACAAAGTACTCTTAAAAATGAATAATAGGAAAACAAACAAACAAGCAAAAAAATAAAAGTAGGAACAATATTTGAAAAATGCATTACATCAAAGATGATGTAAGAAAGAATGCTTAACATTATTAATCATGAGAGTGAAAATTAAAACCTCAAACCTAGATTTATTATAAAAAAATATGGAATGCTTCATGAATTTGCATGTCATCCTGCCATGCTGATCTTCTCTGTATCGTTCAATTTTAGTATATGTGCTGCTGAAGCGAGCATAAGGTTTACATTTTACATTTAACTCCATGATGGTTAAAATTTAAGTATCCATTCTACTTGATCATAAGTTGACCAGATATTTGGTTAAACATTATTCTGGTTTTGTCTGTGAGGGTGTTTCTGATCAAGATTAATATTTGAAGCAGTGGAATGAGTAGAGCAGACTGCCCTCCGCAGTGTGGATGGGCCTCAAGTAACCCATGAGGGACTAAACAGAACAGAAAGGTGGAGGAAGTAAGATGTTTTTCTCTCTCTCCCGCAGACTACCTTTGAACTGGGGCATTAGTCTTCTGCTTTCAGACTTGAACTTGGACTGGAACTTATACCATCAGCTCTCTTGATTCTCAGGCCTTTAAACTTAACTAGAATTTACCATTGGCTCCTATTTATATTGCCATTGCCTCTTATATGCATTATATTATATATATTGTTAAATATATTCTCCTATTTGTCTATTTCTGTGGGGAACCCTGTCCAGTTTAAAGTCTATGATTCATTTTGAATTAACTTGTGTAAGGTGGTAGGTGGCTTAGGTTTAGGTTTGCTTGTCTTGCCTATAAATATCCAGTTGCTCAAGCATCATTTGTTGAAAAGGTCATCATTAATCCTTGGAATTGCTTTGGCACTTTTGTCAAAAATCATTTGTTGTGACATTAGCAGGATTGGTGGAGAAAAAATGTAAATATCAATTTTCTCAGAATTCTGGAAACCATCCAAAGACTTAAATAATCTGAGAACTGTTTATTCAATAAATTACTCAATCTCAGTAAGAATTGAAGGAATTATTTCTAATACTCTCTTTTTAGTTCTGTGATTGCCCTGTAAATAACAGCTCCACAATCATAGGAAAAGCCAGCAACTTAGGAATCTTTGGAGAAGGAAGAACAAGCATAGAGTTCCCCCAAAGATGCAGTCTCAGAGAGTCATAATTTGATCTTTCTGGAAGTTCTTGAAAAGCTCTTATTTACAGGACTTGACATTATGTGACCTGATCCTCTCAGTGGGAAAAGGATATTTCCCCAGGGAACCCTTAATGAAAATAATCAGAGGAATGGGTTAGCATTTTCCTCTACCTAAGGAGATGATAACAGTGGGGACAAACAAGAAGATGTCTAAAATCTTTAAAAGAAGACCAGAAAATGAAATGTCCATAAGGACTGCTAAATGCCCCCAACTATTCCTGGTAATTGAGGGGAAAAGACCCTACCTCTTACATTTGTCTCACTTTGAAACTCAGAACAAGTGGAAAATGAACGCTAAAGATGAATCATATACTGCCTGCTTGAACATGGGAAACACAGCCAGTGCGCACAGGGAACCCTTCAGTCGGGCTGGGAAACTTACTGGCTCATAGCCTTTGAGGAACTATCTGTTTAATTATTAACCATTAGTTGGTCACTAAGTTAGCCCAGCACAGAGTTTAGTGGCTTTACAAAATCAGTTTGAGAAAGTCACTAAATGTATAAACAACAACAATAAAAACAACTAACAGCAATAACAGCAAAATCTGAAAAGAAGGGAAGGTGACTTCCAGAACTGCCATGTGGTGTTTCTTAAAGTTCCAGTTCTCAACAAAACAAAATATACAGGGAAACAGAAAAGCATGGCTGAAAGTTAGGAAAGAAAAAACAAACCCACACACATAGTGAATAAAAACTACCCTAAAGGTTGTAGACTTATTAGTGAGATTTTTTTTTTACCTATTTTAAATATATTTGAAGAACTAAAGGAAACCATGTCTAAAGACATTAAGAAAATTATGACACCAATTACTACCAAATGAGAATATCCATACATAGAAACCATATTTTTAAGTACAAAATATGAATTCTGGATTAAAAAGTATACCAGTTAAATGGAAAAAATTCACTAGAGCTGCTCAACAGCAAATATGAGCTGACAAAATCATCAGATAACTTTAAGATAGGTCAATTGAGTTTATTTAATAGAGGAAATAGAAATAAAAATAATGAAGATAAAATAATGGGGTCCTATAGACCTGTCAGGCACAGCCAACACATAAATATAACATGAGAATCAAAAAAGGAAAAAGCAGAAGTAAAGGTGAAGAAGAATATTTGAAGAAATAATGAGTTAAAACTATCCACAGTTATGGTAAAGATCCATTGAGATCAGCAAACTCTCAAATAGGATAAAATTAAAGAGATCCATAGATAGATACACCATAATCCAACTGTCAGTGTATATCATGGAGTACTACTCAGCTGTAGCAAAAAATGGTGAACTAATACCTTCTATAACAACCTGGGTAGAACTAGAAACCATTCTTCTAAGTGAAGTATCACAGGAATGGAAAAACAACCACCACATGTACCCACTATTAAACTGGAAGTAATTAGTCAACATCCATGTATGCATTTGGTAGAAAAACTCAATGGAAAGGAAGCAAGTGGGAGAGGGTGAGAGAGGAGAGGTAAGTTCCAGGTTTGGCTATTGGACACAAGTGCACACTATCCAGTGATGGGCACACTTATAATTTTGACTCAAAATGTACAAAACTGTACAAACTGTACAAAAGTGATTTAGGTGAAGGAAACATGTACCCCTGTAATATTCTGAAATTTTAAAGAAGGAAAAAAATCTTGAAAGCATCAGGAGAAAAGCAAGCTATCACAGAACAAAACTGTAAATATGACTAACTGTTGATTTTTTTCAACAAAATAACATAGACCAGAAGTCACTGATATAACATATTCAGTGGGCTAGAAGAAAAAGACTGTCAACTAATAACACTATATCCAGAAAAATTATCATATAAAAGTTAAGACATTCTTAGATAAACATAACCAACAAAACTCAGTGCTGATAGATTTGCCCTATGAGACCTACTAATGGAGGTCCTTAGGGTTTAAGTAAAAGGACATTTGACAGTAATTCAAACCTACATGAATAAATAAAGAACACTATTAAAGGTAAGCATAGAAGTAAGTATAATATAAGCAACAAGTGTAAAACTGTGTTTATGGGTCTATTATGCATACAGATGTAATTTGTGTAATTTGCTGTGTGAACATCACAGCACAAAATGGTGAGAAAGAAATAAATCATAAGAGCAACTTTTTTTATACCATTGAATTTAATTTGGTACTAATCAAAAAAGTAAACTTTTAATTTAGGGTGTTAATTACAATCCACAGGGCAAGCACTAAAGAAATGATTCAAAAAATAACTAAAAAACTGGTCCATCAGATAAATAATAATTTAACATAGAAGTGGTAATAAAGGGGATTCTGGGAAGATGGCCGACTGGTAGCAACCCTGGTCAGAGGCTCCTGAGCAAAGGAAGAAAAACTGGTTGGAATCAGAATCTATGAAGTCAAAGACGGGGAGCTGAGCCCAGAAAGAAGTTCGACAAGCTATAAATCCAAGGAAGATCACTTAAGAACATAAAATACAGGTACAAATCGGGCCCCAGAACTGCTTACTAGAGCCGCCCACCTCCTGTGGGTGGCGGGCGGCCGCAGAGAAGCCCCCTGCGCCCGGCAGCCACAGAACTACTTCCTAGTTTGGCGCACCCCTGCATGTGGCGGCAGACGAGTCCCCCACTCCGGGAGGGCCGAGAGCTGCTTGCTAGAGCCGGGCACCCCACGGGCGACAGAGAACCACCCT
>CAUYTI010054117.1:0-18636 GCA_963575145.1 Galago senegalensis
AGAGGGGAGGGAAGGGGGGGTGGATGGGTGGAGGGATGGCAATTGGAGGGATCACCTCTATGGTTTATCTTACAAGGGAACAAGTGAATCTTTCTAAAAGTAGAATATAAATGTCTTAACACAATAAATAAGAAAATGACATAAAGGCTATGTTAACCTGTTTGATAAAAATATTTCAAATTATATATAAAAACATCACACTGTACCCCATGATTGCATTAATGTACACAGCTATCATTTAATTTAAAAAAAATTGTGCTGAGTCTGCAGATTAATTTGTAGAGTATTGTCATCTTGAAGACTTAACAATATTAGTATTATCCATGAATATGGATACATGATCTGTGTGTTTATGACTTAATAAAATTTAAAAAAAGACAGGCAATAAAAAAAAGAAAGAAAAATAAATACAGTTCCTGTTATCTAGGGATGAATCTGAAAAAGAAAATCTCTTTTAGCTAAAAAATGCTAAGTTTGAGGGCAGCACCTGTTCCTCAGTGGGTAGGGCACCTGCCCCACATACCAAGGATGGTGGGTTCAAACCTGACCCTGGTCAAACTGCAACAACAACAACAACAACAAATAACTGTGAATAAAAGTGAGACTCTGTCTCTACAAAAAAATAATGCTAAGATTGAAACAGAGGCATAGCTGCACCATACAAACTGTCACCTTCCTATTCTAAGGGGTACAGAACAGTGGTGTTCTAGAACCAGTTAGCTCTGAATCAGGAGAGCTGATTGAGCCTTTTTCAACAATTCTGAGGTTCAGTAATGTCATAGTGGTACCATGAGAATATTTATTTATTTTTATTATTGGGGATTCATTGAGGGTACAAAGAACCACGTTACACTGATTGCATTTGTTAGGCAAATTCCCTCTTGTAATTGTGTCCCACCCCCAAAACATGTGTCACACACCATGACCCCCTCCCCCCTCTCTCCTTCCCTCTCTCTGCTCTCCCCTTCCTCTACCCTCCACCATGTACTAGGTCATTAATTGTCCTCATATCAGAATTGACTACATGGGATTCTTGCTTCTCCATTCTTATGATGCTTTATTAAGAATAATGTGTTCTACCTCCATCCATATTAATACAAAAGATGTGAAGTCTCCATCTTTTTAAATGGATGAAGAATATTCCATGGTATACATATCCCACAGCTTGTTAATCCATTCATAGGTTGGTGGGCATTTAGGCTATTTCCACATTTGAGTGATTGTAAATTGAGCTGCAATAAACAGTCTAGTGCAAGTGTCCTTATGGTAAAAGATTTTTTTCCTTCTGGGTACATGCCTAGTAACGGGATTGTAGGTTCAAATGGGAGGTCTAGTTTGAATTCTTTGAAGGTTCTCCATACTTCCTTCCAAAAAGGTTGTATTAGTTTGTATTCCCATCAGCTGTGTAAAAGTGTTCACTTCTTTCCACATCTACGCCAGCATGTGCATTTTTGAGATTTTATGATGTGGGCTATTCTTGCTGGGGTTAGATGATCTCTCAGGGTGGTTTTGATTTGCATTTCTCTAATAATTAGGGACAATGAGTCCTTTGTCATGTTTGTTTGTCATTCATCTGTCTTCTTTAGATAAAGTTCTATTTATCTCTCTTGCCCATTTATATAAGGGATTTTTGGCTTACTTACTTTTTTTGTGTTGATTAATTTGAGTTCTCTGTAGATCCTACCATGTTTCCCCTCAAATAAGACACTGTCTTGTATTTATTTTTTTTCAAGAAGACACTCTAGGACTTATTTTCAGGGGATATCTTAGTTTTATTAAGTATAATACAACAATCTACATTTATTCAAATACAGTTAAGTCATCTTCTTCTAGAACCTGACAGTGGGAGCCGACCTTTTTGATGGGATTGGTGCTAGTGATGTGTGATGTCCTTTCCCCTAGCCGTTCGCACGTGCACAATAGGATGCCTGTGACAGCGGTTACTACACACACACCCAGGCAAGTGCGAACAGCTCAGAGAAAGTAGCTGTGGCAGAAAAAAGGAATTCCAGTCTTCCTTACTGCTCCATGCCAAAATGCATGGGTGGCTATGCAGCATATCTGCCCATCACTAGGTCTTATTATTGGGGTACGGTTATATTTAACAAATGCATAGAAATCCTGCTAGTGCTTATTTTGGGGGTAGGTCTTATTTTGGGGGAAACACAGTAGTTATCAAGCTTTGGTTTGATTCAAAATATGCAAATACCCTTTCCCATTATGTAGGTTGTCTATTTGCTTTGGTTATTGTCTCCTTAGCTGTACAGAAGCTTTTCAGTTTAATTTAGTCCCATTTGTTTATTTTTATTGTTGTTGCAATTATCATGGAAGCCTTTGTCATAAAGTCTTTCCCAGGCCAATATCTTCAAGTGTTTTTCCCATGCTTTCTTTGAGGATTTCTATCATTTCATGCCCTAAATTTAGGTCTTTTATCCATCTTGAATCAATTTTTGTGAGTGGAGAAAGGTGAGGATCCAGTTTTAGTCTTTTACATGTGGATATCTAGTTCTCCCAGCACCACTTATAGAATAGAAATTCTTTCTCTGAGTGAATGTTCTTGTTTGGTTTATCAAAGATTAGGTGGCTGTAAGATGTTAGTTTCATTTCCTAGTTTTCTATTCATTTCCAAATGTCCATGTGTCTATTTTTGTGCCAATACCATGCTGTTTTGACCACTATGGCCTTGTAGTACAGCTTAAAGTCTAATAGGCTGATGTTCCCAGCTTTGTTTTTATTACTAAGAACTATCTCAGCTATATGGGGTTTTTTGGAAATGGATCAATATTTAAAATTACACCCTCTCCCCAGACTTAGCCAGGAAGAAATAGATCTCCTGAACAGACCAATTTCAAGCACTGAAATCCAAGGAACAATAAAAAAAATCTCCTAACAAAAATATGCCCTGGTCTGGATGGCTTCAAACCAGAATTCTATCAAAATTTCAAAGAAGAGCTTATTTCTATACTACAGAAATTATTCCCAAAAATTGAGGAAGAAGAAATCTTCCCCAATATGTTCTATAAAGCAAACATCACCCTGATACTAATACCAGGAAAAGACCAACCAAAAATGAGAACTTCAGATCAATTTCACTAATGAATATAGATGCAAAAATTCTCAACAAAATCCTAGCCAATAGACTACAGCTTCTCATCAATAAAGTCATACATCATGATCAAGTAGGTTTCATCCCAGGGACGCAGGGCTGGTTTAACATAGGTAAGTCCATAAACATAATTCACCATATCAACCGATGCAAAAATGAAGATCCTTTAATAGATGCAAAAAAGCATTTGATAAAATCCAGCATCCTTGTCTAATTAGAAAACTGAAGAGTATAGGCATAAGTGGCACATTTTTTAAACTGATTGAAGCCATCTATGACAAACTCACAGCTAATAATTTACTGAATGGAATAATACTGAAAGCTTTTCCTCTCAGAACTGGAACCAGACAAGGTTGTCCTCTATCACCACTATTCAACACAACTATTGGCTAGTGTCCTCTATCACCACTATTCAGCACAACTATTGGCTAGTGCTGGAAGTTCTAGCCAATATAATCAGGCAAGAGAAGGAAATAAAGGATATCCAAATGGGAGCAGAGGAGGTCAAACTCTCCCTGTTTGTTGATTATATGATCTTATACTTAGTGAACCCCAAAGACTCAACCCCAAAACTCCTGAAAGTGATCAAAAAATGCAGTAATGTCTCTGGATATAAATCAATGTCCACAAGTCAGTAGTCTTTTATACACCAACAACAGCCAAGATGAGAAGTCAATTAAGGACACAATCCCCTTCACAACAGCTTCAAAGAAAATGAAACACCTAGGAATGTACCTAATAAAAGAGCTAAAGGATCTCTATAAAGAAAATTATAAAACCCTAAGAAAAGAAATAGCAGAAGATACTAACAAATGGAAGAACATACCATGCTCATGGCTGGGAAGAATCAACATTATTAAAATGTCTATGCTTCCCAAAGCAATCTACAGATTCAATGCCATCCCTATTAAAATACCAACACCATACTTTCAAGACTTGGAAAAAATAATTCCTCCTTTTGTATGGAATCATGACAATACTTATAACACAGACTTGGAAAATACTACACATCTGAGGGTTTTGTTTGTTTGATTATTTTATAGGGTGGTTTATCAGCACACAACTTTAGTTATTAGGCAGAGATAGTTTTATGGGAATCAGTCATCAAGTTAAAGATTGCCTGAGAAAGTGGCTGAGGTGGTATTTTGATTTCTTTTCAGCTACTTTATAAAAGAAAAGTACATCTCACACTATCCTTATTCCTACTAAGAAACATTGCCCCAGGGTACAGAATCTCCAGAGCACTAAACAAAGACAGAATTTTGAAATTCTGTTATTAATGTGGTGAAAGTGAATGACTAATGACTTGGAAATTTATCCTTTTACTACATAAGTAGGTTTTAGTCTGTTTTCAATAAAATTGAAGGGCAGATCAATCTAAACTGTCAATAACTAGATCATTAGCAATTACTTTTAATGATAAATCACTATGATATTTTGCATGAAACTAAGGAGTTTGAAGAAATGAGTGGTATTTTTATAATGAACCTTAAATATGATTCATGATTGTTTATACTTTCAAGACAAAAAGACAGAGAGAGAAAAAATAGGATTGGTGTTTAATCCAGTCTAATTCTAACAATAAATGATATTCATTTAAAAATACATACTCTAATCAAGACAAAAGCCCATTCATCCTATTAAAGAATACATTTACCATGATATTTTACTTTTTAATTAATAAATATGTTTGGGAATTTATAATGTATGCGTTGTTTTGATCAACATACAACATAATAATTTTAATGATAAATTACACAGAAAAAAGTCTATGCTTAGAGCTTTCTGCTCACAGGCAGTTACAGATCCACTTACATATAACATTTTCTATGCAGAAAACCATAATGGGGCTTTGTATTAGTTTCCAGCATAAAACGCATTACATTAGAATAAAATCCTGTGTGAGAAGTAGAGGGGAAATTTGAGTGCAAGGAGAAAAAGAAGTTCTTTAAAAGTTTCACCTTTTAAAGAACTTATTTCTGTATGTGTGTGTCTAAACTGAGGATGGTGGGTATGAAATTGCTAAAGCATTTTGATTCCTCTGAATATATTTTAATGATAGTTTTATTTCAAGGATATTAATATTTGCCACATGTTGGAAATACATCCTTGACAGTTTGGTGAGGAAGATGGAGAGTGATCATGCCTACTCTCTTCTCATAAGAAGCTACACAGCAGAGGGGACCTCTGACACTAGCCATGCCCACCAACTGAGTGACACTTCCTTGAGCTACTATGCCACCGGGTACAGAGAAGCCTCTCGGTAAATCCTGGATTGACTGAGCAGTCCAGCTAAGGACCTCAAAGGAAGTTTAACTCAATTAACTACTGGACTACTCAGTGGTTGCTACCAATAATTACGTCAGCCAGCCCAGGAGTTTTGGTCTTTACTCTCTACTGATGGCCAGCAAGAGGAAGACTCAAGCAATGTCTAAAGCAAAAGCCTCAGACTTTTCTAAATCTAAACCTAGGACATTGACATTCAACCCAAGTATGGGTGTATTTGGTGTAGCTGTTGCACAGACATTTATTTTGGGGAGCAAAGAATGAGGAATGGGATCATTCAAAGCAAACCTTTGAGTATAGGTGGTGAGTTCAAGGTGTTGGGATGAAGAAACTCGCCCCCCCAGATTCTTTCTCCTAATTTTCTACGTCTATCCTCACTCTTCTCTTTGAAAGGAGAAGTGAACATTTGCAGAAAAGAAACAGAGAATTTTTGGTTTAGCTTCTCTTTTCTTTCTCTTGGTTGCCAGAATTCTGACTTTCTCCTCCCTCACTATAATGCTTGGAACACTTTGTCAAGAAGAGAGAATTATGACTGGGGCAGTGTAGCCTATGATTGGAAGGATAATTCTGGGGCCCAGTATCAGTAAGCCCATGTTCATGCATATTTAAGCCATTTCCTCCTATGCAGGTTCATTGGCAATAAAAGTTTGTTCTTTACTATCTGCCAGGGGAAGGGGGTGGGGGGGAAAGTTCCTTAATATCTCCAGATAAGGATCCATCTATGGGGTTAAATTAAGGGGTAAATGTGACAGATCCAAAGGCCATTTTTTATTAGAATATGGAAGACATAAGTAACATTATGGTCTCAGTATAAGAGAGGTAAATATAGAGCAAACAACTTTTAGAATGCCAACTGTAAAAGACTTTGACCTAGCCTCTGTCTCTTTGCTTACCTAAATGTTCCCCATCTTGGCTAGGTGCAGAAGCTCATGCCTATAATCCCAGCACTCTAAAAGGTGGAGGCAGGAGGATTGCTTGAGCTCAGGAGTTTGAGACCAGCCTGAGAAAGAGTGAGAAAAAATAGGTGGACATTGTGGTGGGCACTTGTAGTCCCAGCTACTTGGGAGGCTGAGCTACTGGGATCTCCTGAACCTGGGAGTTTGATGTGGTCGTAAGTAAAGCTGGCACCATAGCACTCTAACCTCTGCAAGAGAGTGAGACTCTGTTTCAAAAACTAAAAATTAAATGTTTCTCATCTTTGTAGGGTGATAAAGTGGCATATGTTTTAAAACTTAACCTGATCCATCATGAATCTTCATCTGCAAAATGTGAAAAGATGACTGATACTATAGGATTGTTTATGGTTTTTTTTTTTAGCAAGAAAAGGAAGGTTTATAAATTATATACAACTTTGAGGGGGACCAGATGCTTCTTGGAAATCTAAAATGTTGGGTTTCAAGGCAGCTGCCTGTCTCCTAAAATGTCATGGTTGACACGGCTGTCTAGATCCCTGGTTCTTAGAGTGTTCCTGGTCGAAAAACAACAAGACACCCTAAAGTAAGGCAAGCAGGAAACAAAGACTATTGAGAAAGGCAGAGATAGATTCATGGAGTAAGAGCAAGGTATACTTACAGAGCAAGATATGATATGTTCACCATGGATAGCAGACAAGCTCCCCATTGTCTCACCAAAGAAAAGGCAAGGGGGCTCACCACATGATTGTAACATAGAGAAGATTCCTCTCATCTGAATCTCTATGCTGCTGATGCACAAACAGATGGTTTAAGTACACAAACAAAAACTATGGCTGATTGTAAAAATCTGACCCAGTGGCAATTGACTTTCCAAATTCACTGTCATTTATTTCCCAGACTGGCAGGTTTGTGTCTCTGACTGTGTTATTCTTGACACATGTCTGGTTTTCTCACCGAAGCTTACCCACCACTGTGTGTACAAGACCTCTCACAAACATACCCCCCAGAGGACGAGTGCTAGTGTTATTAACCTCTGGTAGACCTTTAAACTGCTTTAAAACATGAACTCTTAAGAGTAGAGACTGTGACATGATAAACATGATTCTTAGTAACAGGAACTAGAATGGATGTGAGGGAACTGAGATTTCATGTTGGTCAACTTGGGTAGTTCATTTTTCATTCATTCATTTATTCAACAAGTATTTTTTGCTCACCTAACATGCACTAGATGCTTTGCTAAGTTCCTTGCCATAAATTGCAGGAACCATCATAAATTCTTTCCATCTCTGTTTCCACTTTCCATCCTGTAACTCCTTTGTAATGCACCTTTGAAGCTTCTCCCATCAAGAGAAAGATGCTCTTTCTCTTCCTCTTTAATTTGGGCTTGACCATGTGACCTGTTTTGACCAATGAGGAAATTAACAAGTGCGATGCAACTGGGGCTTAAAAAGTACTTAATCATTGGGGTTTGCCCTCTCTTGTTGCTTTTGGGAACACTGTGACTAGCACCATATGAATGCATCCAAGCTAGCTTGCAGGACACGGAGGAACACCTGAACAATTATCTCCATTAACCTTGCTGACAGCCAGCAAGCCCCAGGCATGTATATGGGGGATCATTAGCTACCTGCAAATGTATGCATGAATCCTGTTGATACCAGTTGATACCACAGAGATAAACTACATTAGTAGAGCCTCTCCCAAATCACTGATTTATAGAACCATGAGCAAATTAATAAGTGGTCTGTTGTTTTAGGCCACTAAGTTTCAGAGACAGCTTGTTACACAGCAAGAGTTAACTAATCCAGTGCTGGAGATTCAACAGCAAATAAAGCAGAAAATGTCCTTATTTCATGGAATTGTTATTCTTTGGGGAGAGAATAACAATACACAAATAAGAGGGAAAACATAAGATAGAGCAAACCAGAAAATTAAAATGGGTTAATGTGATGGCAAGTGCCCACAGAACTATTTAGGATTGAGAGGTACTGGATTGTCCCTCTGAAGAAAGACACTTACCTGACATCTGAATGGCACAACGGAGCCAGCCAACACTAGAGATAAGATTTTTCTAGGCTGGAGGCTTTGAGCAATGATGTTAGTTAGGAAGCATATTTCTAGCATAAGTTGTGACAGTGCCTAGGTGAGTGCCAGTCAATGACTTTCAGGACTATTTCCTGCCAAATGTCAGAATTTTCAAATTTGAAAATACAAGTATATATGATGTGCTCACTCTGCTAGAATAAAAGGATGGGAGAAGAAAGAGGAGAGGAAAATTCTTATAAATTACAGTGAACATCTTGTGAGAGGATTCCCCAAGATCTTTGTTCAAAGTCTTGCCTTTCTTCCCGGGACTTGGAGAATTTTTGACTTCAGAAGTTTGTCCTGGATGTAGGATAAACTCCAGATATGTGTATCACCAGTACAGAAAAAAAAGAAATGCCCTGAATAGACAGGAAGATGGATGATATGGGGATGATGAGAAGCTCCATTGATCAGCATATGTTTTCACAGAACACTAGATTGACAAACACCCTGTTTCTAATGCTACAACACAAAGGATTCTAACCAACTGTCCATTTTATTCTGTTACTTTATTCACAGTAGCCCGGGCTGTCAAGATGAGGTTCCGAAGAACAAGAATAATATTTATGAAAAAAATTATGCTAACTTAGAGTAGAATCTCAACTTGTAGTTTGGTTAAATTTGAAAATCTTTATATGCCACTGATAAAAGACAAAATAGTGGAACTGTGGTAGAAAATACTGAAAAAGCAACATCAGTACCTGTATACATACACACACACAGGATGAATACGTCCAACAGAATGAACTGTCCATTTTTCAAGATCTTTGACATAGTATGGAACTAAATTAGAGTAAAATGTGTCATAATGTGAAAAGGAAGGATGGAAGGAAAGAGGGAAGAGTGAAGGGAATAGAAAAGTGGGGAAAGAAGGAAAAAAGAAGGTAAGAAAAAGAAATTACCAAGTTAAGGTTAAAGTATTAAATATGTGTTAAAGTTATGAAAAACAACAACAACAACAACAACAACAAGAGCAACCTGTAGGCAAACCACAAAGTTCTATTGCAGCTAGACTTTGGCGCCTCCTGCTGGATGGAAGACTTTATAGATAGTCACATGAAAAAGCTTCAGTATAATAAAAAATTTTTTTTCTCTAGCAGAAGGATGGAACTGGGGGCCAGGCACTTGCTTTTTAATGCTGATATCATCTTTGATTGTAATTCCAAATTTGTAAATGACCCAGAAAGTAGGCCTAGAGCAAAAAGTCAACAGAGTCCTTACCCCCATTGTTTGTTTTTAGATTAGTTCACTAAATTTATTTAAAGTTAAATTTGCACTAATTTGAAAGGCTCATATTGCACTCAGCACTAAGTGAATTTTAACATTCCTACTCATTAGCTAGTAAAGCCACTTCTTTTGCAAAGTAAGTGTGCCAAAGTAAGAATATAGACACAAACCATCTGTGTTTTATCAGTACAAGAATTGCTGTCACATAAGACTATAAACCAAAACTAGGCACATATTCTAACCTTAGTGAGAAATCTTTAAAATTGCCTAAGGTGTTGGCAGAGATGGAATTTGTATAATTAAAAACCTGAGAAAGGACAAGAAAATGTTTTCTCCTGCAGCTGATTTTGAAGGATTTCAAGGAGCAGGGTCAGTTATTAACAGGATCAGTGCACACAAGTTGCTATCCCTTTTCAGCAGCTGAGAGTTGCAGCTGACACCATGTGGAAGTCTCCTGCCTGAGGAGTGGAAGGTTTTTCCAAGTAAACCCTCACCCTACCATGATGAGGAATGTTTAGGAAGAAAAAAAAGTGACATGTGAGTATGTAAGGAAAAACAGACATTTCCAAGGGGGACAGTTGTTTGTGGTTATAGCATTGGTTTTTTTTTCAGGTCCAGGTAATGCTCCACACTGAAGCAGCCTTCTGTTTTCTTATGATTTGAAAGCTGTGCCTGCTTGAGACTGAGTTTTTAATGACTACATTTGTTATTAGTCTCTTATAACCATGGTCCTCAGGCTCATTCTGCCCACACAGTTGGAGCTTTGGCCCAGCTGGGTGCCCTAATTGAGCACCAAGGACTCCAGGCCCACTGGGCAGTGTGCAGGCTATCCCTGCATGTACAGCATCAGCAAGTGCTAATGACCCTTGCTCTCCACTCCCCTGATGCAGGAGCCCTGCAGGCATGCAAGTAAAGATGTGGACTCCATCCATCCATGTGGGGTTCCTAAGAGGAAGTGAATTAGAAGAAGGGACTCAGCTCCCCTGAATAGACAAGAGCTATGCCAAGCAGTTGGCAGCTGTCTGTCATGCCAGTTTCCAAGGTGCTGAGAAAGTCCCCTTTTCCCTAGTGATACAGGGATCTGCCTACAGTAGGTACTCAGTTATCACCTATTGACTGGAGAGATGAAGGAGGTGGCTGGTGGCCCAGGAGGAATGTGTGCTTGGAAACCTGATAGCCTCTCAGAGGATGGTGGGAAGGGGCTGGCATAGTGGAGTCTACTGGCAGGAAAAGGGGCCAGCCCTGCATGCAGGTGGGGGATTATGTCCAGATTAATGTACCAGACATTTATTCCAACAAGAATGCTTTGCTCAGCTGAAAAAATGGGTTTACTAATAATGACCTTACATGGGATTTTTGGAGAGAATAAAGACGTAGTGAAATAATGGATATAAAAATGCCTTCCACATCTTCATCACTCAGGGGATAGAATTTCTAATTCACCAATGACAAATTAAGGCTCATAGAAGTGGATTGAGTTTCCCAAAGTCACATAGCTCTCAAGTAGCAGCATCCCACTGGAATCCAATTCCTCTGATCCTGAGCCTGGCATCGTTTTTTTTTTTTTTTTTTAATTGAATGGTAACTATGTACATTAATGCACTTCAGGGGTACAGTGTGGGGTTTTCACATGCAATCTGAAATACTTCCATCAAACTGGTCAACACAGCCTTCATGTCTTTTTCTCAGTTATTGTTTTAAAACGTTCACATTCTACTCTTAGAAAGATTCACCTGTACCCCTATAAGACAAACCTCAGAAGTGATCCCTCCAATCCCCCTTCCTCCACCCATTCCCCCCTCCCTTCTCCCTCCTCCCTCCCAATATTCTTAGGCTATTTGGTTATAGCTTTCATATAAAAGGTATAAATTAGTTTCATAATAGTGGTGTGTACATTGGATACTTTTTCCTCCATTCTTGTGATACTTTGCTCAGAAGAACATTCTCCAGCTCCATCCATGTGAACATGAAGGATGTAAAGTCTCCATCCTTCTTAATGGCTGCATAGTATTCCATGGTGTACATACACCACTTAAAGAATCATCTTAACATCCTACTAGTGAAGTTTCAGAACTAGCAAATTCAATAAGCATAAGGTAAAGATTATAGAAACATCTTCCATACCTCTGCAGTGAAAAATATTTCTCTGGCAATAAGGGAGACACAAACCATAGTTCCTGTTCTTCCTAGAAAAGAGAAGTCATCATAGTTTAAGAAACTATTGTTTATGGAAGTACCTGGTACACAAATTCCCTCAGAAATATTCAAAGAGTTTATTTTGGATTGATTTTCTCTCACCTTTAAAGTGTTTGTCCAAAATATTTCAACTCAGAAATAGCACAAGATGTCTCACTGCTTTGTGGTTATATGTGGAATTTGGTGTTTTAACTTGGCATGATACACGTGTGCACGTGTACATTTTTCTTGAATCTCTATTACTGAAGATTATAGTAATAGGAATAGGCAATATGCTTTACTCCAAGACCTAACACTAAATTACTACTTATTAAAAACTAATTACAACACTATTTTTCTATCTAACATAAATAAAAATAGTACCTACAGAAGATAAAACAGGGTAGGAGTACCACCCAGCATTTTCAATACCCATTGTTCCTTCCACTTTGAAGTTTTTAATTGTATTAAAGTTTTCAGACATAGAACAGTAGAGAGCAATATAATGAATTCTCATATACCTGTTCCCCAGATTCTATAATTGTTAGTATTTTGCTTTACATGTTAATTTCTCTCTTTCCCTCCTTTCCTCCCTCTCATTCTTTTTCCTCCCCTCTTCTCTCTTCCTCTCTTTCTTTCCATTGTAGTATTTGAAAGCAAACCCTTGACTTCATGCTTCATGTTATTCCATCCTCAAAGTCCCTTATGTTTAATTCAATTTAAATTTTTGTCCTGCCATACAAAACTTGAGTTTGTTTTTTTTAAAGTATATTGCCTCTTTTATTTCTACAATGATCTTTAGCTTTTTTCTTAGCCAGTACATAATGGGCTTGATCATTTTATGAATTCCAAACTTACACTTTTTATCTGATTTGCACAAAATTTTATGTTCTATCCATTAAACTAATTTTGCAACCCACAGTTTAAAAAGCGCTCTTACAATGCAGGTACCTGCAAAGAGGAGTTTGTATTACCCTTTGCTATGATATAAAAAAGCTTTTTTTTTGGAAGTCTCACTCTATTGCTCAGGTTAGAATACCATGGCATCAGCATACTTCACAGCAACCTCAAACTCTTGGGTTTAAGCAATCCTCCTGCCTTAGCCTCCCAAGAAGCTGGAACAACAGGCACCCACCAAAACACCCAGCTAATTTTTCTACTTTTAGTAGAGATGGGGGTCTCACTCTTGCTCAGGCTGGTCTCCAACTCCTGAGCTCAAAGGATGCTCTCACCTTGGCCTCCCCGAGACCTAGGATTACAGAAGTGAGCCACCGTGTCTGGCCAAGAAAAGTTTCTTGCTAAAGAGGCCTAGTGACTATTAACAGCCTGACTCTCAGCTACACTGACTGCTAACATTTCAATTTTGGAGGACATCTCTGGGTCTCTGTAATGCTGACATTTTCCCATTTGGAAGAAACCTTTGGAAAGTTCCTTTACCAATGATGGGTATAGCTTGAGTAGATCCTTGGGGCTGTAGGATAATTACAAGTGCAGTTAGATGCCTTCTCACCTAGCCAAGTTTGTTAAGCTGGGAATCATAAAAATGATACATATATGCTTTAAGTGTTTTATTGTAACTTCAAACATATATATAACTTCTTTCTCTAAACTTCTGATATTCGACGAAGGCTTTAACTTTTTAAGTTTGGGTTCCCCTGAGCAGAGTTCTTTCTTGACAAATCCTTAACAGTTCTATAAATCATTGCTTCATATATGATTTCTAGTCTTCTTTATAGAAATCTAGGTACAGAATCCTTCTAGATTTTACTACTAAAATTTTCTCTCAGTATTTTATTGTAATCTTGCTTTTATTTAATTTAGCTGCAATTTTGGTTGTAGCCACTCTACTTCATCAAATCTTCCTGAAACATTTGACTTATTCTTCATAAGATTGTGACTCTCTGTTCACTTTGACATTTGACAGATTCATATTTTATTATATGACACATTATAATAACAAGTAGAACTGGAAGACACTGATGGGAGCAGAAATACATAGGCATACTACAGTAAAGTATACTAGCTGCATATTTTCAACATGCCATTGGACACCAATAAGCATGTTCATAAAGGAATAGGGATCATAAGACATCTTATGCTATCCTGAAGTCACCATAAATGGCTCACATCTCAAAATGTAATACAGTTCTTGGCCTTCATGATGATAATAACTAATATTTGGGTGATGCTTTATGGGTCTAATACAATCTTTACAACAACTCTCTCTGTGAGGTGAATAACTATATAAGAAGAAACTAGCAAGTTTCAGACACTTTCACATAGTTAAATGGAGCAAGATATCTTAGTGTCAGAGAAGAGGTTAAAAATACTTCCACTCTAGTATATTGATTAAAGGCACATGAAAAACAGCAGGTTCAAGATCACTCCGACCTTCTTTCTGACCTGCTTTCTTAAAAACAGGACATGAAATTGCCATGTGAAAGACAGCCTCCCTATACCAGAAGGAAAGTATCATTCTTACCCTCAAGGACAGGAAGTTGAGGCCAAGGGAAATCCTTCTCCTTCTAGCTTCTTCTTCATCTAAGTAACTACTCTAGCCCAAGTCCTTTTGACTTGTCATATTTCCATAATTTCCTAAACTTTGTCCAATTCAAGATATAACTGTTCATCTCCAACTGTGCCTTTGGTGTTCATTTCCTTATATAGACTTCTATATAAAATTTGTATCAAGTAAATTTGTATGCTTTTCATTCTCTCCCTCTTTTTTTATTAAGTCAAATACACATAGATCATGAATACATTTATGTGTATGTGGGGTACAATGTGTTGTTTTTTTATACAATCTGATGTGGTTACATCAAACCAATCAACATAGCTTTCACCTCATTCACTTGATTATTGTGTTAAGACATTTATGTTCTACATTTGGCAGATTTGACTGTTAAGGTATGGTCCCGCCTTTTACCCTCCCTCTACCAAACATCCACCTTTCCCTCCCTTCCCACTCCATTTCTGTCCTTTTCATTCTTTTTTCTAAAAACTTCATTTATATTTTATTTCAATAGATAAAAGGGCTACAAGTAGTTTGTTCATGTTGTTGTTACATGGATGAATTGTATAATGCTGAAGTCAGGGCTTTTAGCATACCCATCACCACTGTAGTGCATGTGGTACCTGATAGGTAATCGTTTATCCTTCACTCCTTGACTCTCTCCCTTCCTTTTAGTTTCCAATGTCCATTACACCACTTTCAGACCACATGTACCCATTGTTTAGTTCTTGCTCCTAAGTAAGAACATGTGGCCTTCGTTTTTTCCATTCCTGAGACACTTCACTTGAGTTATGGTCTCCAATTCCATCCAAACTGCTGCAAAAGACATTATTTCATTCCTTTTTATGTCTGAGTAGTACTCCATGTTCTTTTTTTTTAATTGTTGGGAATTCATTGAGGGTACAAAGAACCAGGTAACATTGATTGCATTTATTAGATAAAGATCCTCTTATAATTGTGTCCTGCCCCCCAAAGGTGTACCATACACCATGACCCATCAGCCCCTCCCTCCCTCCCTCTCTTTGGCCTTCCCATCCCCACCCCCCACCATGTACTTAGTCATTAATTGTCCTCATATCAGAATTGAGTACATACAATTCTTGCTTCTCCATTCTTGTGATGCTTTACTAACAATAATGTGTTCCACTTCCATCTACGCTAATACCAAAGATGTAAAGTCTCCATCTTTTTTAGTGACTGAATAGTATTCCATGCAATACATATGCCACAGCTTGTTAATCCATTTCCAGATTGGTGGATGTTTAGGTTGTTTCCACATTTTGGCAATTGTAAATTGAGCTGCAATAAATAGTGTGTGTCCTTATTGTAAAAGGATTTTTTTTCTTTGGGGTAGATGCCCAGTAATGGGATTGCAGGATCAAATGGGAGGTCTAGTTTGAGATATTTGAAGGTTCTCCATACTTCCTTCTAAAAGGTTGTATTAGTTTACAGTCCCACCAGCAGTATAAAAGTATTCCCTTCTCTCCACATGCATGCCAGCATCTGCAGCTTTGAGATTTTTGTGATCTGGGCCATTCTCGCTGGGGTTAGATGATATCTCAGGGTGGGTTTGATTTGCATTTCTCTAATAATTAGGGACGATGAACATTTTTTCATATGTTTGTTAGCCATTCATCTGTTTTCTGTAGAGAAGGTTCTATTCATTTCTCTCGCCCAGTGATATAAGGGATTGCTGTCTCTTTATGTGTTGATTAATTTTTGTACTCTGTAGATTTTTGTTATCAAGCTTTTGTCTAATTCAAAATAAGCAAATATCCTTTCCCATTGTGTAGTTTGTCTATTTGCTTTGGTTGTTGTCTTCTTAGCTATACAAAAGCTTTTCAGTTTAATTAAGTTCCATTTGTTTATTTTTGTTGTTGTTGCAATTGCATGGAAGTCTTCCTTATAAAGTCCCCAGGCAAATAGCTTCAAATAGCTTTTTCCCACACTTTCTTTGAGGATTTTTGTTTCATGCCTTAGATATAGGTCTTTTATCCCTCTTAAATCAATTTTTGTGAGTGAAAAAGGTATAGGTCCAGTTTCAGTCTTTTACGTGTGGATATCCTGTTCTCTCAGCATCATTTATTGAATAGGGATTCTTTCCCCAGTGTATATTCTTGTTTGGTTTATCAAAGATTAAGTGGCTGTAAAATGTTAGTTTAATCTCATGGTATTCTATTCAGTTTCAGATGTCTATGTCTCTATTTTTTTTTTGTCAATACCATGTTGTTTTAATCACTATGGCTTTGTAGTATAGCCTAAAGTCTGGTAGACTGAGACCCCTGGCTTTGTTTTTATTACTAAGAATTGCCTTAGCTATACAGGTTTTTTTTTCTGGTTCCATACAAAATGAAGCATTATTTTTTTCCAAGTCTTGAAAGTATGATGTTGGTATTTTAATAGGGATGGCATTGAATCTATAGATTGCTTTAGGAAGTATAGACATTTTAACAACATTGATTCTTCCCAGCCATGAGCATGGTATGTTCTTCCATTTGTTAATATCCTCTGCTATTATTTTCTTAGGGGTTCGTGGTTTTCTTTATAGATATCCTTCACCTCTTTTGTAAGGTATATTCCTAAGTATTTAATTTTCTTTGAAGCTACTGTGAAGGGAATTGTGTCCTTGATTAGCTTCTCATTTACCTATTATTGGTGTGTACAAAGGCTACTAATTTATGGATGTTGGTTTTATATCCTGAAACATTACTATATTTTTTTATGACTTCCATGAGTCTTGTGGTTGAGTCTTTGGGGTTCTCTGAGTATAAGATCATACCGTCAGCAAAGAGGGAGAGTTTCACTTCCTCTGCCCCCATTTGGATGCTCTTTATTTCCTTCTCTTGCCTGATTATATTGGGTAGACCTTCCAACACTATGTTGAATACTAGTGACAGTAGAGGACGACTACTGTTCTAGTTCTGAATGAAAAAGCTTTTAGTTTTCCTCCATTCAGTAAAATATTAGCTGTGGGTTTGTCATAGATGGCTTCAATCAGTTTAAGAAATGTGCTGCCAATGCCTATATTCTTAAGAGTACTAATTAGAAAGGGATGAATTTTATTAAATGCTTTTTCTGCACCTATTGAGAGGATCAGATGGCCTTTGTTTTTGCTTCTGTTTATACAATGAATTACGTTTATGAATTTGCATATGTTAAACCAGCCTTGCATCCCTGGGATGAAACCTACTTGATTGTGACGTATGACTTTTTAAATAATAAGCTGTAATCTGTTGGCTAGGATTTTATTGACAATTTTTGTATCTATATTCATTAGTGAAATTGGTCTGTAGTTTTCCTTTTAGTTGGATCTTTTTCTGGTTTTGGTATCATGGTGATGTTTGCTTCATAGAACGTGCTGGGAAAGATCCCTTTCATCTGAATTCTTTGAAATAATTTCTGCAGTATGGGATAAGGTCTTCTTTGAAGGTTTGATAGAATTCTGGTATGAAACCATCTGGACCAGCTTTTTTTTTTTTTTTTTTTGATTAGAGTTTTTTTATTGTTTCTAAGATCTCAGGACTTGAAATTGGTCTGTTCAAGAGATCTGTTTTGTTCGTATTTGATTTAATTTTGGACATTTCTTTTCTTCCACTGGGTTTGGTATTAGATTGTTCTTTTTCCAGTTCCATAAGATGGTTCCCTAGTTTGTCGGTAGTCTCTCTCTCTGTTTTTTGAATGTAGATATCTAATGAGCTCAATTTCCCTCTTAAGACTGCTTTTTCTGTATTCCACAGGTTTTAGTAACTTGTGTCTTCATTATTGTTATGTTTGAGGAATTTAACTATTTCCTCTTTTATCTCTTCCTGAACCCAACTATCATTCAGCATAAGGTTGTTTAATTTCCATGTCTTTGTATAGGGATGAATGTTTTGTTGGAGTTGAGTTCCACCTTTACTGTCTTGTGTTCTGGGAAGATACAAGGTATAATTGCTATTATTTTAATTTTGCTGAGGTTTGATTTGTATCTGAGGATGTGGTCTATTTTGGAGTATGTACCATGGGCAGATAAGAAAAATTTATATTCCTTAGATTTAGAATGGTGTGTTCTGTATCTGTCTATTAATCTCTTTTGTTCTAGGGTCACATATAAGTCCTTTGTATCTTTGTTTAATTTCTGCTTAGAGAATCTATCCAGTTGTATCAGAGGGAGTGTTAAAATCCCCTACCATTATGGTGTTATGGGATATCATATTGCCCCGACCCATCAACATCTGTTTCGTAGATCTGGGAGCATTTAATTTGGGTGTGTAAATATTTAAAATTGTAATGTCTTCTTGTATTGTTCCTTTGACCATATAAAGCAGGCATCCTCAAGCTACGGCCCGCAG